>VYZS01046592.1:7046-34902 GCA_013400695.1 Neodrepanis coruscans
ATTCTTAATCTTATATTTTTTCTAAAATTGTATTTTAGAAAATATGAACCACCACATTAAATGTTTTATGTGTAGGGTTTCAGATTTTTGAAGGGGAACTGAGGTGGTCAGTGGTTAGGTGCATCAGAAAAAGACTACTCTTACTTTGGCAAGACAACAGACAGGATTTTTCTCCAATTTATGTTAAACATATAAGGATGTAAGAATAATAACATTAGTGAAATCTCTATTGATTTGCCAGGTGGAAGTAAAAGGAGAATCAAATAATTTTTCATTTCTTTTTTGCAGTTTTTCTATCCAGTCAGATATGTGTGCTGGCCACATTACGTTACCAAATATGTGGTAAAAAAAAAAAAAATTAAAAAAAAATTAAAATCATTAATACTATAAATGAGAAAATCATGTAGCATATGCCATTTAATATATACAGATTTTGTCCATACATTTATACAATTGGGTAAAATGTAAAAAATCAAGTTGTAGTTAAGTTGATTTTTGGTTATAAGCCAATGAAAATATAATTCTCTCATGATTCCAGGAAGAGATTTAGTGTATGTAGTATACTGACTTGTGCAGTGTCTGCCAATTCCTGACTAATTGCATGCCCATCATTATTGCATCTACATATACAATGTGGGTGAAGATTCAGAGGAAAATCACACTGTACAGCATACTTCAAATAGCAATGATCATTTTGAGGCAAATTACCATGTATTTTTCCAGTGTTAATATCACTCAATTAATTTTAGTGACCTCAAGGACTTACAGCATCATAGCACTGGAAACAGAGTACTGTATCTAATACAAATGAACTGGCAGAGACAAATGTATGTGTACAGACAGCCCAACTTTTTTAAATTTGTTTTTCAAGTAATTGTAAAATTAGGAGAAAACTACTCTATACTACTCTTCATGTGTGCTGTCTATCAGCAAATGGTTTATAATACAAGATGCTGGGAATGTTGTACATTATCACTGGGGAAAATAATTAGAGCAACCACAATGTATATATAGCCAGAGAGATGTCTTGGAAAAACATTTCTTATAATTGCACTGTGACAAAATATTAAACATAAACATGGTGAAAATTACACCAAAATTAATGGCTTGTTTCTAACGTAATTCTTAACGTTTTTAGTAGTTTAGAAAAAAGATACCTATCACTGAGTGCTTCATATTATAATATTGTCAGACAACAATTTTCAAAAATATTCAAAAGCCAGGCAGTATTGCTGCTGGCAAAAAACTTCTGCCTACATTCAAGGTCCCTCTCCCTGACCTCATTTTAAGTTGCATGTTAAAACTGAGATGTTAAGACAACAGATCAGGAACAGATGAAATTAACCAATTTAATTAAGTCATTTTGCTGAAAAATGTGTCTGTATTTAGGGAAATGGAGGCTGATTTCCCCTCTTTGTTGTTTTTGGTATCCTCTTGCATAAAAGCCATGTTGTTGCGTGTCTTTTTAATCACAACAAATGGATTATTTTTGTAGTAGGTTATGCTTTCAAAGCTATCCCTGAAGCCAGGACATTTTCTATTGCTAATTGAAAGGCAAGCTGTGTTATTTTATGGTTCCTCCATATCTGGGAGATAGCCAGGGACAGTCAGACACAGGCAGTTGTCACCTAAGTGAATGCTAAACCACTATCTCAACATTGTATTAACAGTTGCTGTTCAAAATACCACACCCCTTGAATTTACGTGACTATTAGTATATGAATATCCCAATAGTTTATAATCTCCTCCACCTTTTAAAGACCTACTGATATTCACAGCCGTTAAATGCCTCTTCCATGTCCTGACCACACACGGCAAGGCTAATTACTCTTGGGAAACTTAAATTCCCACTTCAATTTAAACAAGACTGCACTTAATTTCAAATCTCTTATACAGCAACAGTATTTGCTGCAGAGGATATGAGAACACAGTGCTTTGAGAAACTTTCTGGGCCATTAAGTCAATTCCTCTGTTAGTGCAAGCAAACACATTGCATAATTTCTTTCATAGACTCTTCAAGTTCAAACATAAAAGTTTTGGGGTTTTGGCCTCTGTTACTCAGTTGGAGAATATTCCAAAATGCACTTGCTCTAAGAATGAGAAGCTGCCTTCTAATTTCCATCTTAAACTTCTTTCTTCACAGTTTATACCCATTGTGAAACGTGAAAATATTTTAATTTAGCTTAAATTACTTTTCTCCCTGCTGCTTTCCCTTGTGCCTTCCTCATCTCATTTCACCAGACCGAGCAAGACAATCCTTCATCCATCTTCTCACAAGTGTCTTCTCACAAAGACACATCTTGGGTCCTTGTCTGCATCTGGTGTTTTGGGTGCTTGTGTCCTTATCTGCATCTGCTAGGCTTTCAAATGGCCTTTCTAAAGCCAGAAGTAGAGAAGAGATCAACCCAAAGCCCTATAGGGTGGTGTTAGGAATTTTTGTCCCCAGTGAAAATAATTTGATAAGTTTCTAGGATTGCATTTGTCTTTTTCGGATAAGGAAAAGACATTAATGGCTCTCAGTCAATCTTTGATAAATAAGTAAAAGAGGCTATTTTTCAAGTCTTTTATGAAGTATGAGCTCTGATCTTCCAGATGATTTTTTGACATAAATTTTGTTGTTATATTTTATCCCATTCCCAACTGGGGTCTTAGACTCTGCTCTCTCCAAAAGATGTGTATCAGCAATGCCTCTAAACCCTGCGTATCAGTAAATTTTGTCAAGGATCTTTTCATATTTGCATCAATTAATGAAGAAAGTATTAAACAAAATCAATACTGGTTGCCAGTCTAGTTTCATCCTTTTACTTTCCAGAGACTTCTGCTGTCCACCTTCATGTTTCCTGTTACCTACTTTACAATGCTGCTCCTGATGCCTCTTGCTATGACAAATAAAGGTTGCCCATTTGTTTCCAAAACATGTTTTCCTGAAATCTTGATAGATGATATTTTCCACATTATTTTTGTGTAAAATATAAAAGTTTAGTATGTTCTACCTTTGTTAAACTATTATTTGTATTTTGCTGTGTTTATTTTATTTCCTAGTTCTCATGCAGGAACTTTTTCAAAGCCTACTGCAGAGCCCTACACACAGTTTAGGTCAGACTTTTGTATCCATAGCTGTCTAGATGTTTTCCTACAAATACAGCTGTTTTCATTGCCACTCTCCTGGTTTGCAATGAAAATTCTCCCTCCGCTCAAATACACTACAAAGTTTGCAGTTCTCAACAGCACATCTTTCAATCTCTTGAGATGGAGACAGATGATATGTCCCACTCAAGATGAACATTCAAGCTGAAAGTTGCACTTAGATGCCACATTCCCACTGATCCCTTCCTATTTGTCCTCATGGCCGATGTTGTCATCCTTCCTGAACACTGGGGCAAACAATTTATCACACATCAGTCAGTTCTTACATTATTCCCACTGGTTTTGACTTTTACATCAAGGATTTCCTTGTAGAACAGTCCTTTTTTCAGCTCCTATAGGTTCCCTACTTACTCTCAATATTCTTCTTGAAGTAGTAGTTCCCTCTGCCAGGTCCAAAACACATCCCTACATAATTTTCCTCATTGCTTATTGTACTTTGATATATTCCTCATCATCTTTGACCTGAAACAATTCCAAACCTTTTCCACTTTGAAGACCTTAAGCAACTCATCGCCAGCTGTCTCTCATAACCAGTCCTTTCAATTTACCAAAGTTTGCTCCACTGAAATCTGAAATCTTAATTAGATAGCTACTTTTTGTTTAACCTTCCAGTTAAACTGAGTCAGCTCAAGACCACTCACGTTAAACAACTGCCAAGTCCCATCCAAAAAGCGACCGAACTTCATTAGTGGATGAAGTGACTGCTGCCTGCAATACACAGAGCCAAATCCTGAAATTTTTCTCTGCCTTCTTTATCTGGCATAAGTTTCCTGAAATCAATGGGAGTTTTATTTATGTAACTAAAGGGTTGGGCTTACAGTTTGTAGTTCTCTTTGAAATCCCTTAATAAGAAAGGTGTTACATACATACATTATTTTACTCTCCTTTTATAAAGTGCAAAATATTATTGGCCATTGCAAGTTTATGGAAACTTGAAGAAATTGCAGTTGACATTAACCTTTTCCCCAGTATAAGGGTCCCTAGGATAACACAGATGTCATGTGCAATGCAATTAATGTTGTGAGCTCAGCTGTTTAGTAAAATAAAGTAAGACAAAAAGAAAAAATTACCTAATTTGATATGGGATCTTTCTAATTTTTTCTTTATCTCATGCCACAGTTTGCAACTTATTGACTCATCCAGTGCCAGGTAGGTTTTTTCCCTTCTGTAAAACCAGTTTTCACTTACATATAGTGCTGGGGAGCATTATTCGAAATGATGAAGTGAAGAAAGAGCTAACAAGAATGTTTTACACAGTTAGCAAGTATACTCTGGCTTCTCTTCTTCAATTTACTTATAGATCTAACTTGATTGTTCTCAGGCTAATATGCACAATTTGGAAAACTAAAATAGCCTCCTATAATGTTCAAACACAATCCCATAAACTGAATCAGTTGTGAAAGTAAGTTTTACCTCAAGACCCCACAATGAGGTATCTATTACCAGGAGCTCTAAGCAAATGTTCTTTTAATTAGCTACATTTATCTTTAATGCCTGTTTTGACAGAAACTCTAACATAAACATACATTACAAATACAGAAAATCCAGCTCAAAGTATGGTTAATTTTCATGCTTGACAGAGCCATTTGGAAAAAATAACTGTGACCTTTTTGGAACCTGTTAAAAAAAAGTCTTAATGTGATGTCATTATAACACAGTTTCAGAAACGAAGAAACAGTGGCATCTGTAGATAAAGTACAATAACAATTCTTAAATTGTTCCTTAAAAGTGGCAATAAAACCCTAAAAAGACCTTTGGGCTTTATGCCAAGGCAGCTGAAAAATCATGTTAAATAATTTCTGTAAGGACAACAGTAATTATAAACCTGATTAAAGTTTACCTACATTTCATTCCTAGAGTGTCTGAAATGAGAACTGTGAAACCAGATGGTTACAGAGCACACATGATGGATATACTCCATCAAGCATGTCCATTGCCATGGAAACAACAGAAATAACATTATCTTTAGTGTCTGTTTCTTAAAAAAAAACTGTTCATTTAAGTGTTGCTGCCAATCTAAGCAAAATCTATACAAATACCTAAGCATCAGCTCAAAAAGAGGTCTGCTTCTTCCCACCCCGCAGTAATTGTACTGGACATTTTTGAGTGTTGCAGTAACGATAGCAGCTTATGTCCTCTCCTTTGTCTGAACCATACTCAGATGCTTCTCAACAGATTATCTCCGGGTTTGGGGGTTTGTTTTTTTGTTTTTTTGGGGGGGAGTTTAGGTAATTTGATTTCAGTTACAATTTTTTAGCTNATGCCAAGGCAGCTGAAAAATCATGTTAAATAATTTCTGTAAGGACAACAGTAATTATAAACCTGATTAAAGTTTACCTACATTTCATTCCTAGAGTGTCTGAAATGAGAACTGTGAAACCAGATGGTTACAGAGCACACATGATGGATATACTCCATCAAGCATGTCCATTGCCATGGAAACAACAGAAATAACATTATCTTTAGTGTCTGTTTCTTAAAAAAAAACTGTTCATTTAAGTGTTGCTGCCAATCTAAGCAAAATCTATACAAATACCTAAGCATCAGCTCAAAAAGAGGTCTGCTTCTTCCCACCCCGCAGTAATTGTACTGGACATTTTTGAGTGTTGCAGTAACGATAGCAGCTTATGTCCTCTCCTTTGTCTGAACCATACTCAGATGCTTCTCAACAGATTATCTCCGGGTTTGGGGGTTTGTTTTTTTGTTTTTTTGGGGGGGAGTTTAGGTAATTTGATTTCAGTTACAATTTTTTAGCTATTGTATTCAAACAATTCAATTGTTATTTGAATGAATTAAAAAACAGGTGATAAAAATGTCTTCCTTTCCCATTTTCTGCATAAATGAAAGGAAACAGAGACAAAACAGAAGATACAGAGTTTGAAAAAGACATGAGACAATACAGATGTGTTTTATGGGTCATCATAACCCTGCAAATAAGCACATGGATTAGAAAACCATAAATCTGAAGTGGAATGAGGGAATGTATGCATACAGAGACAGTAGACAACATTGACACTATACTAACCTGAAATGTTCTATCTTCATCCTCTCTGTAATGCATATTTCATTTTCAAGAAAACAAATGTTTTATCCTTAGCCTTTTCCTCTTGTCCTGTTTCATAAAAATAAACAGGAGATAATTTTATATGTAATAAGACCCACTCAGCCCTCCAAAAGCCATTAAATACTTTTTCCAAAGCCAAGCACACTTTCTGGCTTATATTCAAATCAGAAATATATGGGGCACATCAACCATCTGAAATGACTTCATGAATCCAGTGACTGTAGAAGCTTGTGACAGTTCAAAAAGATCTCCAATATTCAATCTGCTTGTTCAAGACTGTCCAATAAAAGGATTCATGAGACGAAGGCTCAACTTGCCTCTAGGAAAGTACATGGCAAAAATCCTATTGGTACCTCTGGGGAGTGATTAATCTAATTCCCTCTCCCTCATAAAGTACACCTAGCAGGTCCATCTCACAGCACATGGTTAAAGCATTTTAGCCACAAGATTATCTCACCATGTGTTCCCACAGCCAACAAGGTCAATGATGTGTTATGCCACACAGTCACTAGATCAAGAGTCCTTGCCAAAACTTGTGAAAACATTCCTGGAACCATATGAATATGATCTGTGTCTTTGTTCTGTGCAATATACACATCTATGCAAAACTTACCTCTAACAAAAAGTTGAGGATTTGAAGATGTCATGTTGAGTAAGATCAGCTGCTTAAGAATTTCACACCTCAGGAAATCAGTGCGGAATATGCATCACAGTCTCTGTGGCTTGTGGAGGGAACACAAGGGAGGGCTGCAATGTAGAGACTCATTCCAAGTGAGCTGGAAGTAAAACAGCCATGGCTTCATACATTACAGTTTGGATTCTTGTAAGAACATGCCCAAATCACCTGTTCCTTGTTGGCAACAGTATATCAGAAACATGGCTTTATACGGGCAGTAGCTGGAACTGCTCCCTCAAGTTCATCAGTTCACACAGGGCCTCTGACTCTGTGACAGCGACATGAATGCCATAGATGGCTGAAATTTCTGCTGAGCTGAAGATATTCTCACCTGAGGGATATCACATTACTCAGTGCTTTCCATTTTCATGTTCAAAGCTCTGCATACCTGTGCCTTGACCCCTACCTAAGTCCAGTATCTTATCATATTCCCTCTCCATCCTCCATTGAGGCAAGGGTTTTTAAACTAACTCCGTTATACTTTGTACTTAACAGAGAACATTTTATTTTTGCAGGTCAATACTTGGGTCCCCTGGTTTTACAAAGAGTCCCCTGATTTTTCCTGGTATGAAAGTTGCCTAGTGTCATTAAAACACAGCACAGCATGCTGTACAAATGCAGTGTGGTGGTGTTGTCCTTACTGCATAAATTAACATATTGCATGTTTTTCCAGGCATGCTAGAGCTGGCCAGAGACTCCCACAATGCACACTTTTGTATTTTTTGCTCCAAATGAAGTTGTCAGAATGCCCATTTGTCTCACGTTTTGCAACTGGCATACAGGACAATCAAATCCATGCATTTTTTTTCCAGCATAGGAACTTCTTTTACTTAGAAAAAATATCTATGAAGGTCTCACTACTTCTGTCATGTTACTCTCATTTCTGTGTTGCTGAATAAGCAGAAATCACATTGTTCACCTGCTGCCTCATACATAAAAATTGCCTGGGTGAGAGAGGCTCCAGAACAACTTTTAATATAGAACATACACTCTCTCAACAACTGGCTTTATTTTCTGAAACATCTGTAACCTGGGGCCCAGTCACCCTATACAGGACAGGAATAACCACTGCTGAAGCCAAACCCAGTTCATCTACCACTTGAATGTACATCGCTGAACTGCCCTTCACCATTTTGTTTTGCCTCTGAATTTGTTGGTTGGGTTGGGCTCTCACACCTCAGCTTCCCATGGAGTCACACTAAGCCTTTCAGAGGTACACAGCCATTTCAGGAAAGCGGTACACACACAACACACACAGTTCTTTACCTTCTCCCTTTGGTTCTCCAGAAAGCAGAAACCCAGTGAATTTGCTTTGCCATGTGTTTATGTAGGTTTTTAATTATGTATTTGCTGTGTTTTCTGCTCTTATTAGAAAAACAGTTCAAAGAAATGAGCCTTTTCTTGGACCAGAAAGTTGTGCTGCAAGCAACTAGGGAAAATTTTGGTCCCAGTAAATGTGTCCTGCAGCTATTAAGTGGAGGTAAAGAGACCAGACAGAAAAGGACTGAACAACAGAATGAAGCAGCTGCATGTATTGCATTAAAACGTGTTTATCATCTGGCCTACTTGGAGTTGTATTTTGCATTGTGAATTTATTATATTTTGGCTTAATAAATGTGAATTTGCACATTCTTCCAAAGTTTTAAGTAAGTCCAGATATGCTTCCCACATAATTCTTCATGATCTCAAGTTGTGTTTTTTAACTACTACATCAAAGATTAATTTCAAAATATATATGAACAAATTAGACCTTTTCAGGTGTATCTATCGTATCAAAGTACCTTTGTTGAGACAAGAGGTAGAGACCTCCAAATACGAAAATAAACTTCATTCTCAATGGTGAATATTGAATGCTACAAAACAGAACCATAAATGAAATGAACAGATGTAGAAAGCCATGCTGTTACAAAATTTAAGAAAAAAAATACCTAAAAATAATTTAAAATATACTGACACAGACACAATGAACAGAAAATTGTTATTTCCCACTGCATTTGGGAGGTGCTCCATATTACTACAGGTAAGATTTTTCTTTCCTCTCCCAAGCTCCAAAACAGTGTGACCAGCAGGACTAGGGAATTGATTGTTCCTCTGTACTTGGCACTGGTGAGGCCATGCTTTGAGTGCTGTGTACAGTTCTGGGCCCCTCACTACAAAAAAAGACATTGAGGTGCTGGAGAGTGTCCAGAGAAGGGCAATGAAACTGGGGAAGGGTCTAGAGAGTAAGTCATGAGAGCTGGTGCTGTTTAGGCTGGAAAAAAGGAGGCTCAGGGGAGACTTTATCACTCTCTACAATTACCTGAAGGGAGGTTGTAGCCAGGTGGGAGTCAGTCTCCTCTCCCAGGCAACGAGTGACAGGACAAGAGGAAATGGCCTCAAGCTGCAGCAGAGGAAGTTCAGATGTGATATCAGGAAGAATTTCTTCATTGAAAGGGTTGTCAAACACTGGAACAGGCTCCCCAGGGAATCCACATAGCCAGATGGAAGTCACTAATCCTGGAAGTGTTCAAGAAATAAATTGGTGCTATGCTTTAATTCACAAGTGGTGTTCACAAGTGGTTGGGCTTAATGACCTTGGAGGTCTTTTCCAACCTTGATAATTCTATGATTCTTGGTCATTCTGTGAGGAGAATGAGGGGGAGGACAGGCACCTCTATTTTGCTCCAGCCAAGCCAGCTGCTCATGTGATTTCTCCTTCAGCTTCAGGAGAGACTGGGTGCTGGCAGAAGGCTCAGAAGGAGCCAGACTTGGTACCGCCTTGAGAACAACACTCATGTCTGACGGTGCTAGCAAGATTACTGCTGTGCTGCTTCATTCCCTTGCTACTCCAAACTATATGCAGAGATGATTTTTCACATATTTTTTGCATTGTTTCAGAGGAACAACTCAGATACCTGGTATGCAGCACATTTCTGTTACATGTTGAAGGCCAGACCCTCGATGACACCTGGAGGGTTTGCACAGGGCCACGTGGTGTTGGCCTTTCCTGGCTCTGGACTCATTTTTTCCAATGCCTTTGGGAGATGCCCTGTACTATTAGAGGTGAGACTTTTCTTTCCTCTCTGAAGCGAGAGTGAAGAAGGGAAGGGAGGAAAGGAAGGAAGGAAGGAAGGAAGGAAGGAAGGAAGGAAGGAAGGAAGGAAGGGAAGAAGGGAGGAAGGGAGGAAGGGAGGAAGGGAGGAAGGGAGGAAGGGAGGAAGGGAGGAAGGGAGGAAGAGGTGCCATCTTCCCCAGAAATTACTGCAAAGCTGTGCTGAATCCCTGTCTTCTTTATTCGTACCATCCACTTGGATCAATAAATATTTAGAGAAGAAGGTCAAGCTCTAATGGGTGACTGTGAGTGGGGAGACAGTGCACACCAGGACTAAATCTCACCTGATTCTTTTTTTTGCTGCTATGGTAAAAATAGTGAATGGTAATATTATCTTTCTAAAGGCAAAATCCTACTCAGCAGAGCAGAAGTATTTATGATGCTCCTTGTATAATTGATAACAGAATTTTTAAAGTTAGACGTAAATTTTTTACAAGCCCTAGTATGTTTGAAATTACCTTGAGGCTGTTTAATGAAATTAGCTTTCAGACATATTTTCTATGTGTTAAAAAAATACTGTGAAGAGGTAGAAACCTGAGAACACACTGAAGTGCAGAGCGGGCTTGAAGAATTAAATGAATGTAGTCAGAGAGGATTATGTGTTACCAAAAGGAAGGTCCCCAGATTTGGGAACCAGTTTACTGATTCTTGTCAACTGAAATGAGATCTATTTCCCTCTTTTTTTCTTTCCTTGCTTTTTTGTTGTGGGTTTTTTTAACTCCCCAGGAAAGGAATTCTGAACCTGAACTATTTGTAGAAGAAGGTAATTCAGTGAAAGAAGATGAAGTAGGTGTCACAAAATCTATGCTATTTTATAAATAAACCCACTAGAATTCTCCAAAGAGAAAAAAAATATAGAATTACTAAACTGCAGAATCACCCATGTTAAGAAATGATGAAGCCCTTTCCAAAACCTGATCTGACCAGCCGGGTTGTTTGCCAAGGATCAATTTACAACTGCCACACAAAGATCATTTTAATTACACTGTCCAGACAGATCTCAAAAGACCCACTTTCCCATTTGTTTTTCTGAGGGAGTGTCACATAAATTGGCTGATCACTATTTTCCTCAGCCATTTCCAAAGAACCCATGGGGAAGAAGGGGGAAAGCTGTCAATACCTCACTCCTGAAAGAAAAAAAGATATAAAGGTGTGAAGAGAGCTGGATGCCCCTTGAAGAAGATATGACAGAAAAAGGGTGGAAATGCAGCTGGAACTGATATGCTGCTTCAGGATGGCAGACATGGGTCAGGCCAGGTGGTGGGGTGGCCAGCTCTGGCAGCAGTGAACAGGGTGGACAAGGAGAGGGGTGGAGGTACAGTGGAACCCTGCCTGGGCAGGGCAGCACAGCCCTAACTATGATCCTGCTCCTTCCACCTGCCTGCAGGCCAGGCTGTGTGCCATGTGCTTCTGTGCAGTGTGCAGCGGCCACCCAGCTCTGCTCAGGCAAATGAGAGGAAGCAGGTTTTCCAGTGGGGTGATCCAATTTACATGCATCTTATGCTGTATTATACAGGAATAAGTTTGACTCTCTGATTTCCTGATTGTAAATTTTACTCCTGCTGACAGAAAGAGTAATTGCTGTTACAAGAATCAAACTGATTGCTTAAAATTTTGAAGCTGACTTTTGTTCCACTTATACAATGTATACATTCCTGAAAAATGAGGTTTAAAGCAATATATATAGTATTAGTGTTTACCAGAAGTATCTTTGAAATGTTTTGTAGTGCCAAAGTATGTAGAAGGCTCATTTACTGTGTTGGAAGACTAAAGGCAACGCGGCTGTTTCTGCAGAAATAAAATATATGTATGTTTTTATTTCCTGTTCTCTTACATAACCTTTTTACTGGTTTGAAACTCTCCAGGAATTTTGTAGGTGATAAAGGGAGAAGAAAAGTTATTTCTAGAAAGGTGAGCAATTCTAATTTCTTCTGGTTTTAAATCAAACATGCCAGATTAAGCAGAAAGGTGTAACCACACTCCGCTGCAGGGACAGGTTAGCAGTCAGGTCAAAAAGTGAAAATAAAGGTCGAAGCAATTTCCATAAGGAGATGCAGCCAAAGGCCACGGATCTATTCACAGAGATATTCACCACGCAGTATCAGAAGGGATAGCAAGGAGGTCTGATGTTGTGAAGGGAAAAGAAGAGAAAAGAAGAAATCAGATGAGCGGCCTGCCTTGCATGCCTCTCCTGTGGGTTTAATCACATCCCTCCAAATCTGCTTGTTCCCACACAAAATCATATGGGAGGAGGGAGGCAGCCCCATGCTTTCAGCTGTTCCTTGTCAGCGAGGAGCAGCTACCCACAAGGTTTGCTCTCAGCCCCCTCTGTTCCTCCATCCACTGACACTGCTATTAATATATACTCTGGTGCAAATCAGCACTGCATACTCCACACATATTATTTGAATTTGCATAAACTTGCTAAAAGATGGAGCCTTTGGGGGTTAATCAACTGCTCGAGTGAAAAAAGGTTTTCTGATTAAGGTTTGGTAGGCTGAGTTCAGATGAATATTGCTGTAGGTGCAGAGAAAGGGGATAACAATCCCCTGTGCATTCAAATACATCATTTTCCTAGGTCCGTCTCTTGTCTAGCTGGCCATCCATCCCCATCCCTTCCCACACTCCACATGTTGCATGGATACATCACCACTACAGACGATAAGGAGGAAGAGAGTCACACAGCAGTTTCGCCTTCCAGCCTCTTTCCTAGAAACTGTGTCAGCTGCATAAACATTGCTTTTGCTCAAGAAATGAGGAATGAGCTCACAACAGGATTGATAAGGGTGGAATCCTCCTCCCCAACCCAAACATACCCACAGGCAGGGGCAGTCCCACACCCCTGAAGTCCCTCAGCCTTCTTCTATCCCTGCCTATGCTCATCTAGAGTCATGCAGCAGAGAGAGCCATCAACAAGCTAATTTCATATACTCAGCCCTGTATCACCTGGCCCAGGTATTATTTAAAGTGCCAAAAGAGCAGTTCTGATGGACCATAGTAACCTAACCTTGTTCAAGCACTTACTCTGCTCACCTTACTCAAGAACCATTACCCAATACCTATCCTATACAATATTACAACACTGCAATTTTGCAGTGTGTTGGATTTGCATCCTTAAGAACATTAGGAAAGAGCAGGAAGAAATTTAGACCGGTACTAAGGACTCCTGAAAATCCACCTACTCCATTTTTCAAAGGAACTCAAAAGAAAGCTAAGTCTAATAAAATTTGGGGAGTTTCTTATGGAAAAATGTGGAAGTATCTGAATAACTTAATATTTACAATGACCCTCAGAAAACCTTTAAAAATAACTCACTCTGTGGACTAAATCTAAATGGCATTACACAGCCTTGTAGAAACAGTTAGAACATCACTTCACGGGAATGTATAAACACAGAACTAATTTCTCTTTCTGTAGGGAAAACTGGCAAGAGGGAAAGCCGTTGTAAAATATCTGTGTGGCTGAGGAAACTGTGATGTTACCACAAGGACTGAGATTAATGGGCATGAGCAAGGGGACAATAAGGATAAGCAGAGAGCTGCAAAGATAGGGGATGTCTATACAGCCACAGCCACTGGGCAGTCCAGGGAGCCAGAGGCTGCAAAGAGCCTGGATCTTGCTTCGAAAATATCCTTTGCACCATTCCCTCTATGAGACTAAGCACTAGTCAGCATGAATGTATTGTAAACATAAAGGTTTTGATGCCATTCCCTCCTGCTTGTTTTCCAGCCCCTTGGAGCAGCCATCTATGGTGACTGCTTATTGAGTTCCAACTATTACTTCCATAAATGTCATATCCTTTTTTACAGTCTTCAGATAACTAATATTCTGCTGTGTTGCTCTGTATTGCTTATGCTGTGAAAGCCTGTGTGCAGAGCTGCTCCACGGGCAAAGGCTGGAAACACAGGACAAAATGCAGCTACCTTTATTCTGAAATGGACATCTATTATGTGTCTAAGCCACCTTCAAACCATTCTCCATTTGGTTTCACAAGTACATAACTGAAGTCTAATTCAAATTAAGTACTACACAGAGCTGTTTTAACAGCCTTAAACTCTGAAATCTCCAGGCCTATTTTATTAATTCTCCAGAGACTTATAATGATGCAGCTCAAGGGAACATAGCCTATAGGAGAAAGGTATGTTAATCTTTTTATTGTTATATAGAGAAATTAAAATGGATGGATGATTACACTTGCCTCATAACTGCATGGCTACATACAAAAAATCACAATAAAAATGAAGTCATCCTTTTTATAATGTGACTACTAGAACAATTTTATGTGATGATCCACTATTTGGAACACATTTAAAATACTACAAAATTCTTAGATGTTTCAGCATACTGTATTAATCAACTCAGGCGTAATTGTATGATGGCCCAAAAGTCAAACTTTTTCTTAAGTTTCCTGACCTTGACCTGAAGAAAATGTTATAACAAAATTTCAGATTGGGTTTCTTTAAGGCAACAGTTCCTTTTACCTAAACATACCCTTGAAATAGAGAGAAAGAGCTTGCTGATAAATGTTTCAACACCATACTTTATTAAAACAAGTTATTTCTGTTGTTTACTATGTGGTTAGACCCTGATGAAAAGCAGATCTTCACCAATACATTTTTGTGCGAATTCCTTACCTTTCTGTTTACAAAAGAAAGTGAAGTACCTTTCAGTGGTATTTGTCACAGAGCACTAGCAGCCAACAATGCACACTGTCAACTGCTTAGGGTTTCACTTCCTAATTAACTTTCCTAGAAGCAAAAGAACTGTCTGAAAACACAAAGATCTCACATTTACTCTCCTGCAACTCCATCCTATTCATCCCTGGCCCCATGGCTGTGGCTACCAAGAGCAACAAAGTCCTGAAGGAGGGTCTCCACAGCCCAAAACATCAAGGAGGTAACCTGAGCAGCCTGACTACAGAGCAAATTAGTTACCTGCTTTAGCGGGGGATTTTTTTAAGAGATTATGGCTCAATTGCAATTACACCACAGATTTCTTAATGCTAATGATTCTTTGAAACAACATATTTCTCTTTCTCTTTTTGCCTTATATAAAACCCCATTCAGATTCCATGGTTTCTTTATAAGCTGGTTGAGTGAAAGCATTCTCCTCATGTACAAATCATCTTTTGTTCCACCAAACAGCAAAAATAATAAACATAGTATTATTTATAAACATAAATTCTTATAGAGGATGTTAAGATCTACTTGAATGTGATCAACAGAAAAAAACAGTATTCCATAAATCTGCTCACAAATATTGTTCCATTTTTCAATTACAAAACAGTTTTAATTTGAATAGTTCAAAATGCAGTCCACTACAATCCTGTCTATTTCAAACATATTTCTACTTGTGTATCAACTTCTGAGTAGCATGTATGTCTTTTAGAATAGGGTTGGTTTACCTAAAGCAAAGTTCTGCAGTAATTATCAAAGCATGAACTAGAAAAATGCTGAACACAGATGGTGAACACAAATATTATTTCATCAAGTTTCTATGAATAAGCTTTGGCTAAATCATCTAACAATGTGAGCCACCTTCTGCTGTTTGCTGACGCTTAGGCTGGACCAAGCTTTTATTCCTCTTACCATTGTTTAAAAACAACATTCACATGAGTCTCCAAGGCACAGAAAACGAACACGCTTTGCCTTTTTCTACTATAAGTTTCTTTCATGCCAGGATGATGGTAAATAATTAATTGCATTATACCTTGAATGTCTCCAGATGACCGCAGATTTTGAAGCGCTTCTAAAGTCTTGCAAGCTGAACGACCCAGCACACTCTCTGGTAGCTGAATTGCAAAATGACAGATTCATCAACTGAATGAGCTGCTATCAGATAATATTAGCTGGCAGATGTCTCAAAAGAAATAATCGACATCTGCAGAGCTCTGGCAATTAACTGTTTACGGGTCCAACACCTGCCCCAGTGATAGTATTTATTTCACAAATGATTTTAATGGCCATTTTCTCCAGCACACAAAATACGTAGCCTCGAAGGTAAAAAGTTCAGCGCCAGCCACCTCTTCACTGCAGCGTAAAAAGCAGAAAGAGAAGAAAGGGAGACAGAGCGCTATAGAACCCGGTGTTGAGTGATTTCCCTGCCTCCCGCCGCCACCCAGGTGAGTCGGGACACATGGAGGGGGATGGCAGCCGTGCCGCCGCCCACCCAGCCCCAACACCGCGGCGCTCCGCCGGCGACCAGGAGCAGCCGCCAAGCCCCTCGCCTGCAAAGGAGCTCCTCGGTGGTTACCCATAACCAGCGGGGCTCTGGGGAGCCGGGGCCGGCGGTGGGACGAGGCTCTGCCCATGGCAGGTCGCAGCTTCCCTCTGGCCAGAGTGCTCCGAGAGGTGAGCTGTGCCCGCGTGATGCCTGCTGAGCTGCTCATAACAGAGCCACTTTTACAGTAGAAGAGGTAATGACACTAATAACCACTAATCCTCTCAAAGACTTTCTGGTCCCTTGCCAGGTCAGCTTTAATCAACTCTGAGCTATGAAAAAAGTAAAACTTTGGTGAGCTGAGTTACATAACACAGCAAACCTTACAAATGCATCAAATCCAGTCTCCTAAAACCAGGCAATATAGCTGCTCAAATAGCTGTTTGCCTATGGAGAGCACAGACCATATGCTTAGGAAAATATGGCTAGCAAGTAATCATGCAAGTAACAATTTAATTTTTGCTATGTTTCACTGAATGGCAATGTTTCAAGTCATTAAACCCACTGGTTTTCAATGGTAAAACCAGAAGGATTCAGACTCACAGTGATGTCAAATATGAGGTGGATACACTGTGCTCTAAGATCCATTTCTTCTGCAGACTCATGAGCATATAAACAGCCATAAACTACTCAAACACAATGCATTGATACCACTTAAGAGCAACTTCTGGTCTTAGGTACCTCAGGTAATCAACAGTCTAGACAATCTTCTTTTAATGAAGATTAAAAACATGATTCTTTTCTATAATAAGACAGTGTTTATATAACAAAATATAATAAATGTTTTAAAAGAGGGAAATCCCATTTTCACTGGGACAAGCCCAGATGTTGCTTCCTAAATGCAAACTACAAAATGTGAAGTGCAGTGGGTACCACTGGAATCAAGTTAACTAAATTAATGGAACCATTTCATATTCTGAGATTTTGGAAAAAAGACTCACAGAACCACTGAATACACTGAGTTGGAAAGGATACACAAGGATAATCGAGTCCAGTCCTGGCCCCGCACAGGACCATCCATAAGACTTATATCATGTGCCTGACAGTCTCATCCAAAAACTCATTGAGCTCCATCAGGCTTGGTGCTGTGACCACTTCCCCAGGAAGCCTGTTCCAGTGCCCAGCCACCCTCTGGGTGAAGAACCTATTTCTAATATCCAAACTAAACCTCCTCTGACACAGCTTCAGGCCATTCCCTCAGGTTCTGTCACTGGTCGCCACAGAGAACAGATATGTATCTGCTCCTCCTTATCCCATCACAAGGACGTTGTAGACTGCAATGAGGTTTCCCCCCAGTCTCCTCAGGCTGAACACGCCAAATGACCTCAGCAGCTCCCTCATGTGGCTTCCCCTCAAGGCCCTTCATCATCTTCATTGCCCTTCTTTGGACACTCTCTAACAGCTTAGTATCTTTCTTATATTGCGGCACCCAAAACTGCACACACTATTCAAGGTAAGGCCACACCAGTGCAGAGCAGAGTGGGACAATCACCTCCCTCAACCACCTGGTGATGCTTTGCCTGATGCCCCCCAGGACAGGGTTGACAGTTGTTACAGTAAGCAGGAAAAATCACAGAAGGGAAAAGAGCACATGAATTCAGGTATGCCTCCTGTCATGGTAAACGGCCTGAAAAAATGTCCATGAGCCCCTCAAAACTAAGTTGTTGGCTTAATTTTCTTAGCCACTTTGTGGGGTTTCTCTCTTTTTTTACCAGACTAATTCAGTTCACATTTGCTTACACAGCAGTTGCATGCAGACAATGTCCACATCATGTAACCCTTCTCCCTCACAGGCAGGAGGTAACACTGCTGCAATGCCAGGATACAGACATATTACACCATTATATGATTTCATAAGGGAAAATTTCGTGTAAAAAATCTATGCCTGGCAAGTCAGCATACATAGATTACTACAGATTTGTAACAGCTCACTGGGCACCACACTACACACACAAAAAGATTATCATTGCTCGTATGAGCTTATAATTTAAACAGGCAATCTGGAAGAGAAGGACTGCTTTGTGTCTCGAAACACCTTACTTTCCCTCCCTCACTCCAGCCTGCCACTGGTGTTTTGCAGACCTCTAACTAAACCTGGCTGGTATAGATACCCTTTTGAAAAATTCCAGGTGTTCAGCAAAAAGGATGCAAAGAACTTATTTTTATTGGCTAAAACACAAAACGTTCAGATTAGGGAGTACACCTCTATTTCTACAGAAGAACTGCAGCACCAGAGTCTGACACCTATTTTTTCATCTCAAGGTCAGGTTCTACCTCTCTTGTGCATCACCTCAAAGACCCCTTCTTACTGGGTATAAAGAGGGGGTATTTCCATTTTGTGGGATATTGAGTTTCAGCTGAAATATGAAATGCACATTTAGAATTTCCAACATTTTTTTCAGTAAGGAGAAAATCGAAACATTTCCATCTGTAATGAAACAGAGTTATCTAACTGCATCAATCCCAGACAATCTCAGCCTTGGCATGGCTCAGGATCAGGGTCAAGCAGAGGACTGGAGTAGGTCCAAGGTTACCAACAGATGGGTACCCTTGGCAGGTGCCTCTGCAATCCCTGGCACTGCTATCCAATCCTGACAAAGGCAGACAGGCAGGAGCATCACGATGCTCCCACCAGCTGCATTCTATCTTTTTCTGGTCATATAATACCCTCTTGCTTTCTTCTCATTACATTTCCCATTAGATTTATTCCCATGAGATAGTGAGCTGTCTTAGGTTTTTCCACTAATATTTTTGTATTTCCTAGAGAGTGATGGGGAGACAGAGGAGGGGTGAGTATATCCAGATGCTCATATGGGCTTTTCAAGACACGGTCTTTAATGCTTGGGTTTTGCACTGGTGAGAGGAAGGGAAACCAAACCCCAATATTCTGTTACTGTTGCAAACTCCTCAAATTCTCCCACTTCCAATACTTCTACAATTAGGGTCATGCACCATTGCCTCACTATATCCTTTTCACTCTGCTCTTTATAGATATTCTATATGAGGCTAGTCTACAGTTTCTGTCATCATTAGAGGATTTCATGACAAATGGGCTATAAGCCTGAACCTTTAATCCTTCCTATTCATGCAAGCGTAGAGACCCCAGGGAGCGCCCGCATCATATTCTCACAGATGAGATTCTCACAGTGTGAATCTCTTTCCTCTGAGAGTATTCAACATCCACCTCCCTTCTGAAGGGAGGTCCCTAGAGCACCTCCATGTGAATCTTCACACTAGTGAAGTAGTTATGGATAAGGAATGTGTCCAGACAAAATCCCTGGATGCAAGGGAGACAAAAAAAAAAACTCCTGTTGCCATTAGGCCATACTGAGATGATCATATAGTACAAATACTGGAAACAATACACTGGAAACACTGATAATGCATCCTTATTTAAAAATACAATACCCATCTTAGTATTATTCCTATTATTTCCTGGTCTGTAATATCGTCATCCAAGAAGTCCTGAATTTCAGCATTTAATAAGCCTAATGCTCCTCCCATCATATTCCTTGACAGCAGAGAGATTATGGTGGATTGTCAGATAAAATTCTCATTAGCTGAAGAAAAAATAAAAATATCAACCATGAATTTCATAGATAGAAAACTAAGAGAAAACAGAGTTAAGGTTATACTTAGGAAAAAAGTCACATTTATTCAGGTAAGAAATGCATGGACAAGACCCTTAAGCACTCTATGTAATAAGGTGTAATAATGTGACAAAATAATTATGTAGTTTTGATGGAATGATTTTATTGCATTGGTTCCACATTAGATTAAAGTTATTTTTAAAGACATTTTATGCATTTTCTACTTGCTGATGCTCCTAAAGATAGAGTTAATGTTCCTTTTAACTGTAAAACTTCTCATTAAATACCTTTTTTGCATAATTTCGCTCTTACAAGCAGGTTTACTACTGCATCAAAGGCACACAGAATTTCTACATCTGGCCAAGTGATTGATGTGGCTTTGAATCACATTAGTCGCACTTGAAGAGACCGAAGTGACTGAAACTTGCTATTACTTCTGACCTTTATTGTTGTGTGTGGAGGGTGTGATAGGATGGAGAACACTGAATCTCAGTGTCTAAACTTCTGACTGTGCTCCTGCATCATTTCTCTGAACACAGTGGAATTTTATGGGCTGAGGAAAAGAAACCTCTAGCATTGTTTCTCCCATAAGTACTATGTGCACAATACCTGTAGCTGAAAGGCTATGAATGGCAGTCACCTCTAAGATCATAAGGATTTTGTACCTTAAGTCATCATTACATGCACACTGCTCCACTGGCAACAGAATTAATAAGCCTAGTTTTCTACAGCCTGGTGTCTTTTGTCCCCTATTTACTGTTCTTCCGCACCAAAATAATCTCAGCCTACCTCTCTGCTGTGAGGAATGTCCCAGAAATCAAGAAATAACAGGGGCTAACTACCTGGACAGGTTGCATGTGCCATTTGGGCAGTCCAGATCTTCTAGTCTTTCCTGCAGCAGCAGCATTGATTTGAGCCATTCATGTCAAATTTAAAGCCTTCACGTAACTTGTAGGAAGCTGCTATTTCTCCTAAATCTGGTAAATTTGGCTAGAAATAAACTGAAGTAGTGAAGTATTCAACAGCTGGAAAACATTGACACTCATTTTGCTTGTATAATTAACATTTAACTAGCCTTTTACTGGGTTTATTAGATATGGATATTTTACAGCAGGATCCTTATTCCTTTCAAGTCACAGGGCAAACACTTTAGAAATGGATCCTAATTATGAAAGGAAGACTTCTATCTGCAGGACTTCCTTCTTCCTCGAAGACATGAAATTTTATGTCATGAATATAACGAAGAGTGCAGTCTTGTAACAAAGCCGTAGTTACAGTCCTGATACCAAAATCTGGTGGGACTCTGAATTAAGGTTGGGTTTTTTTCCAAAATGTCACAAATTCGAAGAAGGAAAATTCAACTACCAAATTTCTTAAAGATTAAAATTTTGACAACTTTCCCAAAACAACCTTTCCCCTGCAATATGCAAGTAATCTTTACTTGGGTGAAAAAATAAACCAAAAACCAAACATAAAAAAGTAGCCAAAGTTTAACAAAATTTTCTGAGAACAAGATTAAAAATATGTAGAATCAGCAAAACTGCAAGTAATAGGAGTTAAAAACAACACTGCATAAATCATAATCATAAAATATTTCTTCAAATATATCCTGTGCAAAATATCATTTTGCACAATGCATTTCAGCTGAACTATAAAGGAAGTGTCTTTTTTAAGCAAGAGCATTTAAGAGACATAAATATTAAACTCGTCCAAGGATCACATCTTTAACTACAGATCCAATTTACCTCTAATTTTAGCTTAGAAATTGGTTGGAAGATTTACTTGGGAAATGCCAGAAAACTTATCCAATGGGAAGTGTGGTAAATTACTAAGGACTAGCTGCATTTTTCATAAAAGCCTAGAGATTTAATCCCTTCAGAGCAAATCTTAGTCTTAAAAATGTCATCATGCTTGTTCCTTCCAGTATGCTTTACAATTTACTATTATTTATTGATTCCTACATATACAAACTCATCTAGGAAAGAGAATCCTTCGTACCATAGACTAGATGGCTACAGAAAAAAGTAGAATGACTTATTCCCAACATCATCAACTATTGCTAATTAGTGCTTCCCTGACAAAATTCACTTGCTTTAAAGTTTCTTAATTATTAAATGGTGTTTGGTAGTTCAATCTAATCCCAAATAAGAAAGAAAAATATTTAGTTGTGCAGCAGAGATTAAAGGGCTTCAACATGTTCACTATTAACAGGAAGTAAAGAAAATACATTTCTTCATCAAATCATTTTCTCAAAGCCTCATATATTTCATCAAAAATGGCCACTAGTGTTATTTTAAAGACATGCTTGTGGTTTCTGCTAACTACTTATTACACAGCCATCGTTTTATAATATAAACCAATGCCTTAGTGATAAAGTGCACCAGTTGGAAACATAAACAGATGCATTATGGAAAACTGAAGTACTGATTTCGCTTCTACAAATTTATTCTATGTCACTTAAAAGGAAAAATCAAGGGAACCTTACTTTGAATAATATTTAGATATTCAGGATATGCCTAAACTTAGCAAATTAAAGCAGTTCCAATATTACATGTTGCAGAATATTTAATTTTAGGTTCAAAACTCAAATGAAATGGAAAATTCTTATGATCCCTTGATAAGCATAGCTAGGAATGAATTGGCATATAGAGGAGATAGAAAAGCCAAAAACAGCAAGAGTTGTGCTGTGCAGGGCTTTTGTAATGACTTTGTGGCCATATTTCCCAGATCATATTTCCAGTTTTTGAAAATCAGACAGGCAAATAAGAACATTTTGAAAAATCAAATTCTTCTGCAGAACTATCTGTGTGTTCCTGTAACTATCCCATGGCAATGCAGACCCAATCCTAAAATGCATACACAAGTACGTAATCTCACCTGCAGGATAATGTCCTGGCCTTCAAAGACAGTAACACTCCATCTGTACAGCAGAGTTTGGCTTTTTGATGGTATGAACAATATCCTATTCATGTTACTTTAAAAAGTTCTGACCTTTACTACTGCATGCTTTAGGAGAAACTTCCAAAAATTTATCATCCTTCACCTTGTGTCATGATATGAGTTAGTTGATTGAACTACTCTCAGAAGGAAAGTTCAAAGTATCATCTCATATTTTAAAAGAAAAAACCCTAGAAATCAGCAGAGAAATTTCCATTTCTCAGGACAGTTTCCATTAGCTCTCTTAAAAATTGTCCCTTTAATTGTAACCCCAAGAATAGCACCCTTTTCATGAGTCATTTCCCAGTAGAGAAAAGGCTTCCTTTAGCAACACTTCTCATGACCTCCTGTGGCATTCTTATATCCAAGTGTTTAGATTGTCCATTTCAAAGGGTAGTTGTTATTGGGTAGTACCCTAGGTAGTGCCTGGTGAGAAGAGGAATTCCTCAAGGGTCTTGGGACATTCCTCTTGGGACAAGTCAGAAAGATTAAAGACACCAGGTATAAATTGGAATGAGAGGGATTCAACCTGGACATAAATTAAAAATCCACCATCACATAATTTAGCCTTCTAATAGGATGCCCAGTGACCAAAAAAATGCCATCAGGGGATCCTGGGCAACCCTGTTTTCCAGAACACACTTGATTTTGGCAATCCTTTTCAAGTGCTTACAACATGAACGATCATTTGTTACAACATGAACTGTGTCTTTGCCCAGAGAAAGCAAAATCTGCTATGTCTAAGACAATGCAGTGTGTCACCAAGAGCTGCAAAGCACCTCACAGATGTTGGCACTAGCTTTATACAAAAGCTGGGGAAGTGAAATGGAAAAAAATGATCCCAGAAATTATTCAGTCCTCAATCAAACAAGAAATAAAATTAAATTAACCAGCAGAGTTCATAAGGGTCACTGTTAGAGGGAGAAAGGAACTGCTAAAATACACCATTAACTGAATGAATAGCAAATGAAGTAGTACTTCATAGGCTTCTGAGATGTCCCAAATTTGAACAACAGTTAACACAAGCACAAGTGAACAAGGATCTCTCGACTAATCTGATGTTGACAGTTTTCTCAATTTCTGCTTTTTATTTCTTTCCATTAATCTACAAGGATTTTTATATTATAAACAGTTTGTATCGTCTGTGTGAGAGGTTCTGCACAATGATCTAAGGCTACTTTGCATCAACAAAACTGCAAGTTCCAATTTTTTTCATGGAATTCTGATTTTTTTTCAGCATATTTTTACAGAAACAAACAAACAAACAAACAAACAAAAACATGGAATTAAAAAAAAAGTTTATTTTTCTCAAACCCTGTAAATTTTGCTATTGCTTTTTCTATGTCAGGTATTTTGGAAGATTTTTTCTTTTGAGAAAACTGAAAATGTCATCATGTTTTGTTCAGACTATTTCAAATAATAGATAAATAAACAACAATTGCAAAACTGGCATAGCCAATTGACTTTCAACCTCACTGTTTCTTCTGTTTCTTCTACTGCATCCTGATTGAAAACATCAGAGGAAAAATATCAGGAATTAGCACTTCAGTTGTTGCCAGTGCTGCCTTGCCTCCCTTTCTTCAATGCTCGAGTAAGTTAAAATGCAGAATGTTATTTAATCATCAAACAATCATGGTACAATTTCTCATACTGCGTCTCCCGGCCCATTGCTGGAAAGGAAATTTTATGACTCCAGTAGTGTGGTAAAGCAGTAAGGAGAAAAGGGATGCTCCAATGTAATTGTCAGTACCAAACACTGGAAGAACATGAGAATGTGCATCAGTATAACACACCTGGTCAATATTTAAATTCAAGAAGGAGAAAGTGGGGGGGAGGGGAGCAGTGAGGAAGGCTAAATTTAAGCTCTTTACATTAATGGCTTAATGAACACTGACAAGAGTCTAAGTAACGGGGTCATTTTATATTAAGAACAAACAGTGCCCTCTGTGGTTTAACAGAAAATGTGGTGCTGAGTTTTTCTGTATTGTATTTTTAAACACAGAAGCTAAGAGCACCCAAAATTGCCCTATTTAGTATAATCACTTAGCTCAATTAAAATCCTCAGTCATTTTAGCATGCTTGCCTCAGGAATGCAGATTACAAGTAGCAAACAGAAAGTAATCCACAAATAGCTTTAGAATCCTGTTTGAAAAATTGGCCTGTGAGCTATGTAGGTCTAAAAGCCAAGTGAGTACATTATGATCCAAAAAACGGAACGATTTTTTTAAAATGATTTATGTAAACTAGGAAAGAAAAACTCACTTTAAAACAAACTCGAGCGTGTATTGTTGATATGATCACATTTTAGAATACACTAAGTGTTCCAAATGGCCCTTAGATCAATTTTGGGAAGTAAACAAAGCTCAGCTTTCAATGAGATTTAGGGTTTAAAACACAAGAAATTAGGTATAGGTTAATTCAAACATTCATTAAATCCAGACTGCCATGAGTTATATTCCATGGTCTAAAGTGATGACTAATGCAGATAACAGTCATGCTTATGCAATCTGTTACAGATAATAGCTTAAGTAAAATAGTTTGCACAAACTCGAAAATAAAGGACCTTTCCAGTTAACAAAAAAGCCAAAATTAAAACATAATTTGAAACATGAATTTTGTTCTATATTTGAAATCAGAGAGTGTGTCCACATTTTTTACACACACATACACATGCACAAACACACATACACATACACACTCACTCCCACACACATTATTTTAATAGACGCCAGATGGGAAAAGTACTTGACATCCAGTTTACTTTCAGCGAGGCGAATGCAGCAGCCTCACCATCGTGCTCGGGTGGTGCAGAGCAGCCCACAGCGATGGAGCACAGCCCCTGCCAGGCCCAGGGACGCAGAGCCTGTCATGACATACTTGGTCACGAAGGAGTGGTGCCAGCTAGAACACATCCTGGGGGCATCTGTGCAGGAGGCGGGGGCACCTTGGGAGGAAGAAGCAGCCAAAATTACTTCCCATCTCTTGCAAGCAGGCAAGTCTGCAGATGGAAGGAGGACACAGCCCAGGGACCTCAGGAATCTGAGTCTCTCCTTTTGCAAGGGAGCCCTTGGAGAATCAAAGGGTTGCTGGGCATTTCCCACACTGTTTGCTTCTCCTCTGCACCAGCTGACCTTTGCCTCACCCTCCTTGGTTTGGACAATGGAAAAGTAGACCAAGGGCAGGGGCACGTCATGAACAGCTGAGCCCCAAAGTGGGGTCCCAACCATGTGGGTATTCCCCTCTTTGTAAGGCACTATGATTTTTTTCCCACTATTAGCATGTGGAAAAGCCTTCCTTTATGACAATTTATATTATCTTGTGTTTACACTCCTACAAGCTCCAAGTCATGCACCAAGACTGCTCTGGACACTCTGCCAAGCTAAAAGATGCTGGTTGGCACCCAAAGACCTTGCAGTCCAAGCACAGGTGATGGCAGAGGGAGGAAAGTCCCATTGGGTATGTGGCACCTGACCCTGTTAAATACACATCTGTTGTCAGAGTCTTTTCAAAATTTTGGTTTGCAGTGTCTAATCTGTCTTTGGGGGAGATACGGGAAAAATCGTAACTCTACTCAACCAAGTTTCAGTGGTTAGTCATTGAAAGTATCAGTGTGTTGTTCTCATAGGCACCAGAATGAGACATGCTGAAGCAGCTGGAGGAATCGCAAAGTGGATTTGCAATACAACAAAGCTATTACCATACTTCATTCATGGCTATTCATAAAAGGCTCTGAAGATGCAAAGGGTAATATAAGCATTGAGTGATATTGTTAGTGTTTCAAAAGCTACTTTGGCTTTTAGGTTTGATACATTTATAGCACACACACACAAAAAGAAAAAAGCCTAACACTCTCTCCCATAGCTGGAAAGACATCAGTGGGCAAGGAGTGTAAAATGAACTGACAAGTATGTATCTAAACAATTATATTAATTTGGAATAGTTACATTTGTAAAGTATTATAGTGTAAAGTATTATTAATGTTAGCTGGATGTCTCAGATGGATATGGGAAGATGAAGAAATTAAATATTTATTTTACTCCCCTGGATGTCACTTTTGTTATGATATCTGGGTGTAGAGTGCTTTTCTGGCTGGACCCTTCTATAAACTCAGCACTGCAAGGCACAGTACAGACCTGTCTAAATAATCTCCAAAGGCTGTTTCACTTTGCTGATTGATGTTGATATAGGTGCATGTATACAGAACGTCCTGCTGTATTGTCCCAGCACATCTGTATCCCCTGGCATCAAACTTCATCACCTCAGTCTTGTGGCACTTGGGAGGATTTCTCAGTTTCTAAGAAGTGGTTGGTTTGCCTGAAAACTCCAGGAAAAACATTTCTAAGTTACTATACTAGGCTTGTAGTTTTGTCACACAGAGCTGTTTCTGTAGTCAAGTGTTTTCAGTTACCTTCCATGTCACCATTTCAGTCAAAAGTCCAAGAGTTATAACAAAATTGACATTTACAGAAAAGAGGCATTTTAATCATAAAAGAAAGCATTAGAAAAAGAGGTTGGGCAAGTGGACACTACATCAAAAGCATCATAAGCATCTAAAATACAAAATATATATTAAAAAAACCAACACTTTGAATTGTTCAGTCTCATAAAAGCTATGGGCAAAAGTTTTCCACTTTCATCCATGTCTGCACTTCTAGTCAAGACCTCATCTCCTGGGGTTCCAGAAAGACTCCTAGGATACACTGTCATGTCCTCACTAGGAAGAGGGTCCACTGAGAATATCTGTCCAAGATAGGGAAGGAAAAGCCAACTCTTAATAGGGAGAAAACTGAAAGGGTCTAAAATTATTGTTCACAAAACAGTTAAGGCATAGAAATACTAAATCAATCTGTTCAGAATAGTTTGATGAATAATCTGGATACTATATTGGAGAAGAAGAAAAGGGATGTAATCCTATTTATAGAATTAGATTATAATTTTATTGAAGCCTCAGACACCTTAGTGAAAAGCAATCCTGTAGGCCAGCTGGGAGTAAAAAAGCACCTTGATTCTTAAAGAGAACCTGAGGCTTCTATTTTTCTCATTAATATCTAAATATTAACCTACCAATTATTAACCTACCAATATATTTCCAATTTTCCCATGAACTGTTGTCATGGTTTAATTCCAGCCAG
>VYZS01046597.1:0-21979 GCA_013400695.1 Neodrepanis coruscans
GGCAGGAGAACCGGCAGACGCGGTGCCTCCCTCGGCTCCCAGCCTGCCCGCCGCCGCTCTCCTCACCCGTCCCGAGCCGCCCGTCCCGCTCCCGGGGGATCCCCGCCCGCTCCGCACAGCTCTCCCCGCCGCCAGAGCCGAGCGCGGACTGCCCGCCCCCTCCAGCGGGGGAGGGGGCGCGGGGCCGGGCTGGGCCGGGGAGGAGCCAGGCGGGGGGCGCTCCACAGGTGAGCCCGGGGCTGCCCGCACCTTCCCGCCCGCGCCCGCCCGCGGCCTTTGGTCTCCGTGAGGGGGAGCGCGGTGCGCCCGGGGCTCTCCCACAGACACCGATAACCCACAAACAGAGGGAAAAGCCCCTCTCCACAGTTGGGGCTGCGGCTAACTGCACCGGGACCGGGCGGGGGGGCAGAGCAGCGCTCTGGAGAAGAAACCCAGGCCCGGGCACTGCCCGACGGGCGGGTTGGTGTTTCCTCGCCGTGCGGGGGCGGCTGCGGGGCTCCCGCCAAGGCGGGAGGGCTGAGGCAGCGCGGGGCGGGAGCGGAGGGAGGTTCTGGGGAGCCCAACCGGGCACCGCACCCGTGCTGCCCCCACAGTCCCGCTGGGCTCACCCGGGCTCTGCTCGGCACTTGTGATGGTTTCCACGATGCCCTCGGCCGGGCTGGAAATTTGTTCTCAAAATGTGAACCACGTAAACCAAGGAGCATTGTCAGGAAAATGTGAGTATACATGGGAAGAAACACAACAAAATATGATAGTCCTTGTCTGCAACAGAAAAATGCAGGGTAGTGAACATGAGAAGGAAGTATTTAGTATGTGAGCTGTGAAAGCCACATCAGAGATGTTCTGCAGGAGGAGTATGGACAGGCACACATCCATTGTCAAATCCAACAGCACTGGAGGTCACTGCTCAGATTTCTGCCAGAGCTGCTCTGCTCCCTGTTACAAGTCTGTCGAAGCCCAGTTAACAAACACTATTGTGTATAGATATGGAATTGTATATAGTCGTATAGATTTTATGTAAAGAATGTCCCTTAGTTAGAATGTATAAACATAAGGGGTTCAACTAGAAAAGGAACTGTTCCAAGTACAACATCAATAATAACACTGCAAGGACACTGTATCTGGTTTTCAGTTCTGTGCTGAGAAAAAATACATCGGAAAATTAAGTGCATTCTAAGAATTATAAAAACACATATTTCAGTGGCATTTCAAGTCAGTTTTTCATAAAGATCTATTGATGTTGCAAGAAACAGTAAAACAAGGAGACAGAAAAGTGGCATCTGACAGCAATTGCTTGTGATAAAATACATGGTTAATACTGATGGTTAATCAGTAGAAAGATCTGTAAACTGTGAGAACTGGACAAATTCTAAACAGTTGTAAAGAGGCAGCTAGTGAGGTGTTTGATGAAAGTGTGACAGGGTTTATAAAGCCTTCTGTTGTGGAAAACACACCTCTATGTCATGTACTAAGCTGATTCTCCAAAATGGTTGTTCAGAGGAAAGTCAGAGATGTGTGGATTTTTCTGCCCTTGGTATTAACTTCTCAAAAGTATGTTCATGAGCCAGAACTGCCCAAACCTGTGCTACCATCTTAATCTTTTATTTGCCATTTAACATTTGCTTTTCACATGCATTTTTTTCACATAACCAGAGTTATGAGCTTGGAGTTGTTTAAGTAAAAGATGTATATAGTTTGCTTAGCTCCTTTCACTGTAGTGTTCAGAAAGCACATTAAATTTATATCTGGGAAACAATAAATGAAAAAGAAAGTAGTTAAACTTTTTTCTCTCAAGAGTTCCATGAGTTATATGGCAAAGTTTCAGTTGAACTCACAGACAAACACACACATACATATGCCTGTATTTTGTTCCAATTAAGGTGTTAAGAAACGTGCTGACACTTTATTTGGCTTCATATTTTAGTTTTGTAATATGTGAAGGAATTGCACTTAATAGAGAACAAAATGCTTCATTAAAGAGGTGTATACACCTATAATTTTCAGTTTCTAGTTAGAAGTTAATTAAAACAGTATTGATCAATGATGTTAGTCAATAATACATTTTCATTGGATTTAGAAACAACCCAGAAAAAAAACCAAAAACATAAAAGAATCAATTCTTGCTAAAACAACCAAGCTATGATGACTACTAGTCATTATTATATAGTCTATTATTAAACTTTTTCATTATATACCTTTCAGGTAATAGCTCAGGACACAATTCAGTTGCTCTCTGGCATGCTCAGCATTAAACTGCTCAGAAAACTTTTCTCTTGTTCTGTATCAAGTTTCAGAAATTTGTTTCATATGGTAATTAGGCCAAGGCTTTTTTTTCTTTATTTTTATTTTTTTTTAAGAGGGGAAAAATAAGAGAGAGAAAAAGGTGGAATCAGAACAATTGCCAACTCTTTTATTGACTGAGCATCCCAGAGTGAAAAGGAGAGTTTGGAATGGATTTTGTCTCAAAGCTCTATCCTACACTTCTCAAACCCTGAGAAAAGTTTATTTTGAACCTTTGAACCTTTACATTTTCATTAAAACTGTAGTTTAAACCAAACATTTTGTCAAATGGTTTCTTACAGATCTTTGGCACGTTCTGAACATGAGTTTTACAAGTACTTGATGTACTAATGCTACAAACATGAAGACTGTTCACTAACAGCCATAATCCAGCTGGAATACTGCAAAAATACAAGGTTATCCAGTGAGGTAAGAATTTTTTAGAGGAATGTATACAAACCCAGCAATAAGCTAAAATTGCACTGAGAACAGAGTTAGGTCATACACAGAATATCATCTCAGTACAGGCTGCCATTTCCTTCCCCATCCCTCATCCACTGATTTTGCTTTTCCTTGCCTTTAGATGAAGGTTTTGGTCCTTGTTTACAAGACTGGCTCGACCCTGTGATTAATGTCTCCCTGTCCAGGCAGTGTGTTATCAGGCAGTTGTGAAATACAACACAAAATGGAGTTTGCAGCTCAAGCAAAAACAAACAGTAATGCCCCAGCAGCTTGTGCTGTAGATTAATTCCAGCTGCTGGGTACTCCAGCACACTCCAGGAACTGAAGAGCACTCCTGAATTCAGCTCTCCTTTTGCACAGAGTCAGGCTGCTCTGGAGGTTTGGTGTGTTAGTGCCAGGCTTGGCCCTGGCAAGATGCACCTCTGTGTCTCTGCTATTGCACTACACACTGAACTGAATTTTGGCACTTTATTACAGTCCCTGATTTCCTTTCAGGAAAGGATGTAATGCAATGATCACATTGGAAAGGAGGCTTTCTCAAGGTGTATAATTTCATTGAAACACTGCTTCCGACTCATCTTTTACAGTGTATGTTGCAAACTTTCTGTATTATAAGACTAATGTCTGTTGCTTGAGAAATAATAGGTATCCCTGTTATGACTGTATTCAGTGAGCTAGACAGAAGCAATCATCAAAATTCAAATCTTTCTAGTCTCTACTGTTATTTTCACTGGCTTGTTTTTCAAAACACTTAAGCAGAAAGTTTACAGAGTTGATTCTAAAACTAAATCTGTAAAATTGTATCTGTATGGCAACCACTTTAACAAATTTAAAGCACTATGGAGTTATGAGCATGAGGAGGCCTTCTTTAAAAAAAAAACAGACCACTTGGGCTATCATAGAACACCAAGGAACAGTTTTCTTTTAAGTATTAAATTTACTGTGGTGTAAATTTACTTTCACAGAAGGATGTGGGGTATTTGAAGAAATGTAATTGTACTCTACTGTCAGATGATTTTTGACCTCTGAATGTTCCTCAAAAGACAACTACCCCAAAAAATAGGCCCTTCATTTTCCACGTTTCTTATATTTCCGCCCCCCCATCTTTTCACAGTGGTCCTTCTCTCTTTACCTCTTCTCTGTCTCTTCCTCCCTCCTTCTTTCTTTTTTGGGAGTAGTCCATCTTTTACATTTCTCCCCCTTCTCTCTTCCCACCTGTACAGCTGTCAAACCCAGGGTTCTGCTGACAGAGGCCAGAGCAGGGGGTTCCCTCTCTCTCTAACCCAAGCACACACTGTGCTTTAAATCAGCCTAAATAATCCCAGCCATTAGGCCCAGCTGGATATTCAAGAACATATTTACATTGCAGGAGAATAAGACATGGTAAATAAAATGTATAAAGCGACAGATTAAATTGTAAACCAAGAGATTAATATTTTCAGATGTCCTCAGCAGTGGGTTTTACTTTATAGTAGCTAATTCATGGTAATGAAAAAGTTAAGAGATGAAGATTTAAATTCAAACTTGTCTTCTGTAGAATTTAATTTCATTTTAGTTAGCTCAAGCTTACAAATACTCTTCCTGCTGAATGTAAGACCACAATTATTAACCTTACTTATGTACAGAAGTCAAGGGTGACATTCATATTCAAAGGTTCAAGGTGAGATGAAGAGAAGATACCATTGACTTTAAAAGCTCTTGAGAGGGAAAATACACACAGCACAAAGTTTGATTACAAATAATATGGTCATTTCAATATTCATTCAACAAATAATACAGTGTTTAGTAATAAAGTGAATAATCAATACTGACATGAATTCTAGTTGAAGGTTTTTGGACACTGTTCTAGATGTGGCCATGTCAAGGCTTTCTGAGCTCCCATTCTTCTCCTTGGACAACTTTTGGTTGTATCCAAGTTGCTTCCTTCACCTTAATGACACAGTCTTGCTCCCATTAACCTTATTCAATTAGCCCTGGCAATGACAAAAGAATTTTTTTTCCAAAAAGAGCCTAGGTACTACCAAGTGCATCTACATTAAACTTGCAGAAAGCCTTGTGGCTGTTACCTGCTCTGCTGTGCTCTGTGCAGCTCTCCTGGGTCAGGTCCAGTCTGCTGGGATTTGGCTGTAGGAACAAACTGGTGTTTTAATTGTAGCACAGTCTCAGCCTCTGTTTCCACAAATACATAAAGTTTGTGATTTGCTGGCATTGTCAGTGTATTTATTTGAAGAAAGATTAAAGGGTGAATTGTTTCACTCATTGCACATGTAAACACTGATTTATTTATCACAGGAATAGGAATGTAAAAAGTGAAATGGCCTCTATGCTCTTTCTGCACGTAGCTCTTGACAACTATTGTTTTTTTCTGGCTCTTATACTGCCCTCAGTACTAGGACATTGTAGAGCTCCATACAGATACAGGTCCATACCAAACAGGGCTTTATAATCTTTTTAATCACAAAAAAGAACACAGAATGTGCCATGTTGAAACCAAAACAATGCATCAGGGCAAGATAATGCAGAGACTTCCTGAGTAATTTAACAATTCTCTCTCTCTTCCTGAAATAACATGGATGTGTAACATTGAGCAAATATGGATGTTATTGATATATTCAGAGTTTAGCCTAACACAAATATTTGCAAAAGTAAGATCTAAATTCTTAAGGCCTCCAAGGATAAAGTCCTGGAGACAGAATATCCTGTCTCTCTCAGAAATATTAATTGAAAATCTTGTTTTACCTTTATTTAATTGGCTTTCTTTTGTTTACAAGGTGTATGAAAATTATCTTGGTTTAAGGTGTGAAGACAATTTAACACATATCTAGGAAGACAGCACATGAGAACGAAATTAATATTTTTCATGTTTTAAGATGTTGATGAAAAATATAGGAGCACAAATTTTTTTTTCGTTGGCTGTATCAATTAATCCTTTTTGTCACATGAGTATTTGCAGACATTGCATCTTGTATTCAGTTTCCTTAAAAATGTGTATGTCTTGGATGAGAACAAAGGCCAATAACTGGCTTCTGGTTCCCACTGAAATAAAATTATTTCAGTAGAGAGGTGAAATCTTAAATTACCTGTGTCTAAACCCAAGCATAATCTTTTGAAGCAGAGATAAAATCATCCCTATCCCACGTAAAAATTAACTTTTTTTTTTCTTATAGTCATGGACGGCTTAGTTATTAGTGGGTTTGGAGTTTTTTCTACCTTTGGACAAGGATAAGGAAACATTTGTAGAAGTCTAAAGCAGTGCCCGATCCAAAGCCTTTCTCGTGGCTGAGTTTGGGTGTGTGGCCACGGTGCTTTTATGCGGTGGTGCAATAGCACCACTTGGTGGCTACAGGAGTTTTAACAGTTTGGTCTCATGACAAACATCTGGGTAGCTTGAAAATAAAGACCAGGACAAAAGGATTATCTTTAAGATTTTTACAATTGGTTTTATTTCTAGCTACTTTTCTTAATCAGGTGAGGTAATACCATTCAAAGAGTTTTGTGAAGCAATATTTTCGAAGAGGTAGAAATGTTTTAGTAATGTCCAGAATAGGAAAGTTTAAGAATCAAAGATACTGAACTTTCACCTTTAAAGGTGAAGCATCACTCCTCATTCAGTATCTTAACTACTGACACGCTGAAGACTTAAGAAAATAACTGTGTCTTTGCAAATCTGGGCAAAACTCAGAAAGACAGGTTTTAGAGAATTTGAATTTCCAACCATTACGGGTTTGCTTTTGTGACTGTAGAGGGTGCTCTTCAAATACTGGTGATGATAATAATGTATGGCAACCAGTTTCTTTTTCTGTAAAGCTTCTCAGTGTTGGGATGTTTATATTGAACAGTGTGCAGCTCGTGTGTTTTATTTTTGATATGGGCAAGAGTCGTGATCCTCATTTGCCTCCAAAAACATCCCTGGAAACTTTTCGGGATGTAGTTTATTTTTGCAAGTATGTTTCTGCTAAACAGTGATAGTATCTTCTGAGAAAACTATTGATGTGCTCTAAAACAAGTTGAAAGAAACACTAAATAAAGTATATTTTTAGTGGCAAGGCCGTTGAGAGTTGGATAAGAGCTTATTGTTCCAGAGAAGCCATTTAAATATTAAAAAAATTCTTTAGTTACATGAAGTTGATGCTCCCACCTTGTGCTGGGATTCTTTTGGGAAGGATTTAACTTTATTTTACTTTGGTTTGTCTGTATTTTTATTGATTGCCTCACTATACTCCCAAGCTACCTGTTTTATACTTTAACTGAATTACAGGCTGAAAAATATCCTAGATACAATATATTAAATCAGAATTTATCCTTCTATATTTTTCCCTCAACAATACAGTACTTTTTTTTAAATATAAAATTTTATGTTCCCCTCAGTACAGCCAAGAAGCAATTAATTTTGTGTGCTTGAGAAATGTTGCTTCTTTCCAGCGAGAGTAGGGCCTATAAACCTCAGAAAGATAAAAATTTTGTTTGAATAATCAGAACTGCAATAAGCCTGTTGTAGAGCAGTGTAAGGAGAGGTGACATCTCTGGGGTCAGGACCTTTCCTGTGAGACCAAGACAAGGCTCTGCCAGCACTGCTCTGTCAGCCCTGGGTGGGATAAGGTGGGAGCTCTGACTGACATGACTGAAAAAAAGCCTGTACCATAACTCCACTACAACAGCCAAACTACACTTGTTCCTGGTTAGGTTGTTATAATGGGATGAGGTGAAAAAGGCACTACAGAAGCAGAGTTTTCCCAATCCAAACTTTTCTTGAAAACAATTACTCTATTTATTTTACTGAATTTATATACTCATCCTGGGAAGTTACTCTTAGACATGAACTCAGAAAACAAGATTTTCACCAGTGATCACTCACTTGAGATTCTCTGTCACAAAGACTGTGATTCTTTACTTCACTTTCACAACAGCTCCACTGTAGGCCCAAGTTAGAGCTTAGAAGTGAGTGCCATTAGTTTTGCCTGGGGAAACCCTCTGAGCTTTTCTGGCCAACTTCAGCAGCATCTATTCTAGGGAGACTTTGCCAAGACCACTACACTAGGAAATCTTTTAAGCATGGAACTGAGTTTAACAGCTGTTTGCTGGCTTCCAGTGAGCCTGGCCCAGTCTCCAGCTTCCACAGCAAATCAGGAGCATCTTGCAGGTTAGGCCATGTCCCTTAACGTGTTTGTGTACTGGGTCATACAAAGGGGACTTCACATTACTTGTGACTGACTGCAGACCATGTCAGTGGTCCAGTGAAATTCAGTCTTTGTGAGAGTTGGCAAAATTAGCTCTCCCCACATATCAGGCCAGTCTTACTCAACAGAAGATGTGTTACAGCCTATTGTCTGATGGTGGAAAATATTTCTGCTGTGAGTCATGTCATCAGGGACTGCAATGATGAGCCAAAGGCAAGGATTTTGTCTCATAGGGCTTTCCTTCTTCAGGACTTAGTAATGAGTAGTAATTTGCCCAAACAAAACCTAGGCCATCCCCCAGCCTTGTTAAGTACACAAACTATTAAGATAAATAGTCATGCTCAGTTCTCTTTCTATCACAGTGTTTCTGGTGGCAGTGTTTTCACTTCCCTTGGAGAAACTAGAAATGTCTGTCCCCCCTGAACACCCCTTCTACTGAGGTTCTTAAAAAGGGAAGTTAAAAATGTGAATCTTACACCCTCAGAGTCAAGACCTGAACAGAGACTTCCTCTGATCACTAATCATCTGTTCACTGAGCTGTTGGATGAAACAGACAATACTTTCCCTCCTGTTTTATAACAAAAGGTTGGCAGAAATTTCTAACTCTAGGAAAGAGTTCAGAACTTTGTAGATTCTCACACCTCTGCAGCTCACATTAAAGGACCAGAATGTCAGAAATAGATGGAACTCAAGAACCATCACCTTTCCTTTAGAATGGCCAGTCTGGATATAATTTATCAACTTCAGTGATTTCTGTGGTGGTTTTCCCAGTGATTTCCCTGAACTGTGGAAAGGGACAATGAATGCACTTCAGTCTGAGTTGGAGACTCTACTATGCAGCAAAACATCACAGTACCAAAGCCTCTAACCTGCAGCCTCTTTCAAAAATTGCCCAACACATTCTAAATTGAGTATGACTTTACTGGTTCACCTTTTAGAACAGACTCTACAACTCTAGGAAATCTTAAAAGTTCAGGAAAAGGAATCTTGCCTTGTACAGTACTTGCATATTTCTAGCAGTGAAAGCTGTAAAGGATGCACATGTTGGAATACCAATAAGACAAATGGAAGCTTTCATTGGGAAGATGCAAACCAGAAGACAGATAGCTTGTTTTGCTTTAGGCAAAACATGAATGCAAACATTTAAACTGGAGAAACTCCCTTTTCCTTCTGTGGCCCCTCTGAGCCATTACATTAATTACTTGGAACTATTTACCTACTTCCCTTCATTTAGGCCCCAGGTGCAGACACTCTGAGAACTGAAAATTATTTTCATTCTTTTCTCTGGAGTGAAAAAACCAATATATGGAAACACTCATCTTTTCCTCTCTGAAAGCCACGGAAGTGAGGAGAGATAGGATCCTAACATAAATATATTGCATTTGCCTGATTTTTAATACCCCATAACAAAACATGAGAGTGGCAGTGGGTGTCAGTGATGTTTCTTTTTCGAGGTACAGTGAAAATACTTGTTTAGTTTCCTTGCAAGAGTAGGGGCAGCTGGCAGTGTTTGCACTTACGGGTCTTCTAACACTTTACTGAGGAGATATCCCTAATCTTTGAAGAAAGGCAAATATCTCATTTTACAAATGTGCTGATCTGTTCTTGTGCAGTGGCTCTGACAGCCTTCTTTTGTGATCAGTGCTTTAAATTCATCCTTAAAGTCTGACCAGCCAGATCCAGCCATACACTTTTCCATATGTGAAGCCAGAGGATTAATGGAGGCCTTAACTGTTTAGAAAATAAACAATCAATCAATCACATTAGAAAAATTTAAAAAAGAATCACAGCAGAGGCTCAAAACCAGAATTTCTAAATTGGCAGTAAAAAGGATCAGTCTCAGTATCTACAGTTCTTTTTGGCAAGACAACCGTGTCTCAAAGCTCTCGCTTAGAGTTTCATTTCCACCTTCCCTCTGAAGGAAAAATGAATTAGACTTTTTCTTGTGCTCTTACTGAGACATTCTTCTGATCTTGATTATTTTGTAATGCAAACAACAGACTGTGGGACACGGGCTGTGTAGTTATCTTTAAATAGTGATTAGCAAACTCTATGGCTATTTTCACCAAGTGTATTTAACTTCTTCCTTCCTAATAAAAAATATCAGTCAATCCCAGGGTAGCCCAGGTCATCAAGGGTGGCTACTGAGTCTGGCTCCCCCTGTCACAGCTGCCTGGCAGCAGGCCCACCCTCAGGAACAACCAGCTGGCTCTGCTGTGTGTTCCAGCTTCCTCCAAGTTTGCATGAGGACCTGTGAAGCAGCTGAGTGTATTTTGCCCCATCGGCTGTTTTGTTGTCAGTCCAGGGAGTTTTCCCATTGCCGTGAGTGCTGATGACGAGGTCAGTTTGCACTTCAGAGTTTTCAGCATGGCCCCTCTGCTCTGTCATTTCTGCTGCTCTGCACTGGCTCTTCAAAAGATCAGATCTGTTTCACAGATTTTGCTTGTTTTCAAGTCGGTTCAGCACTTCTCTGTTCTTATATGGCTTGTCCAGATGCACGAGTTTCTTTTCTCAATCTGCCAGCTTTTAGCCCTGAGCAGACTCAGACTACAAGAAAGACAAATCCTTCCTCTACTCTGGCTTATATTCCAGCTGCATACCTGTGAAACTACACAAGATACTAAGGTGACCCTTCATTCAGAGACCTTGTTAGAGTGTAGGTGCCCATGTTCACCATTAATGACATATATCAAACTTGAGTGGGAAATAGAACTCCATCATAGAACTGTGAGCAATAACAAGGCAAACAAAAGCAACCTCCTCCATGTTCATCCCCTGATGTCAAAAGGAGGGTATAAGTAGCATCTGCTGTAGAAACAGAACTTTGAATTCTAGCGTGTAAACCCCTGCATTCAAGGATTTTCAGAGGCAGTTCTAAGGGTTAATTCACTGGTAAAAGTAGGAGAGTACCTTCAGAATAAAAAAGTATTTTCTAGAACAGTTGTCTTCCTTTAAATTAAAAAGATGATGCATACCCAAAGTAGGTAGCAGTTTACTTTATATTACCAACTAATAATCAAGTATTTTTCTGGGGAATAAAGTTACTTGGCCCAGTGAACATAAAAAGATATTGTAATTCATTTCACTATTTATTCATATTTTTAATCCCATTAGATTAATATCCTGTTGCCTTCAGTTACTTAGATAAAGGAAAGAGATATTTATAAAACCTTATTTAATACTTACTTTTTTCAATGTGTGCTGTCCTTTTATTCAATAGGACAGCACTGAAATCATTCATTGCTTCATGTAACCTCATGATCTTAGTTATATTCTCAGCTCAGTAGCACAAGTTTTCACAAATCTAGCATGTCAAAGTCTCTTCAAATTGTTTCTAATCACTCTCAACATCTGGACTTTTTCTGTGATTGCAGTATCCTTACTGAGATGTGAATTTGAATGAGGAAAAACAGTTCATTTCCAGACTTCAGTATCCAACAGAGATGGATTTAAGATCATGAGTCAGTTGTGGCTTCTCTGCGCTGAGCAACTACTGAGTGCAAGACATCATTACTCCAGCTTCACCACTCCTCTCAGATTTAAACTGTGGTATTCACAGGCTTATAAAGAGACATTCAGCTGTTAGAGCAGCTATTTCCATTCACTTCTGAAGAGAGACCATCAGCTCAGGTGCAGACATGCCTGCTGGCTACATGCTTGAACAACCTCAGTCACACAAACCATGGCCATCATCCCATCTTCACATTCATCCTTCCTCATGAAAGCACCAGCAAATTTCATTCCAATGCTCTTCCAGACCACACTAGTTAACAGAGTCATTTCAGCTGTACTCCAATTCATCTGCTTTAACAGCACAACATCCCCACATCTTGCTGCAGCTCATCAAGAACTTCTTCCATGAGCATAGTCCATATCAGCAGCTAGTACACTAAATTTGCTGGCAGGTAAATTTATTTTGACTGAAACCTGGTCAGGATGGTGTCTGAGCGCATGTCCAGCTTAGGTGGACAGAATGACTCAGATACTTGAAGCTACTGATACTATTCTTATAAAAGTAACTTCTTGAAATGAGGCCTCTGTCACCTCCAAGGATGAGCAGCTGCTGAGCTGGAAAAAAAAAATCAAACAAATCCTCTAGTATGGAAATCTGTTTTACATTGCCCACTCAATGTCTAATACTTAACTCCTTCTATCTGCATTGCATTCACACATTCTGATTCAAATCCCTGTTAAATATGGTGTCTAAAATCTCAGGATTAGTATGGAAGTATAAAAAGTAAATATATCTGTGAAAGAGAATTAATTTTAAATTGCAATGTTGAGGTTGAGTTAGTGATTACACATTGCATAAAATCTATGTGATTCATGATTATTCCTGCTGTTTCTGATTTTTGCTTCAAATGAAATGGGGCTGATTATGAAGAATGCTACTGAATTCTTCTGTTTGTTTAAAAAGGAAGTTGGGATTTTTGAAGGATGTAGAGTGTGATCACTGTCATGGTATTTGAGGGCGGGGAGCTAAAGGGTTTGAGAGATCTTTCCCATAAATACAGTTCTTCAGATACAAAGACTTGGGAAGGAAACAATTCCTTCTAATTAGGAAAGTAATTTTAAGCAGAAAAAAGATGTAAAAGCTTAGGGACTGTTCCTGTCAGAGAGAGATGTTTCTGAGAAGAATTAGGGCAATAGAGGATTATTGTTTTGTTAAGCCTTTGATTGAGATCTCAGACTTTCATCAGTTCTGTAGCAATGCAAGCAAAGAGATCTAAGGCTCAAATGCATCTCCAGAAAAGAGATCTCGGAGAAAGACATTAAAATAAAATAAAATTTAAAAACCAAACCAACCAACAAAACAAAAAAAAACCCCATCCAACCAATCAACCAACCCAAAATAACCCAGACTAGGATTTAGCTTTTGGGTATTTATAACACCCAGTTTATAGCCAAGGGGAAGTTTTTCTGTCATCACCCTGTTACTTTCAAAAACAGAGAGGAAAAAATGCTGCTTTTGATTTCTCAAAACATAGTATTGGTTATTTGAAAAATTCCAGATCCTTTAGAGGAAAACTCCAAAGTTGTTGTTTAGAGGCTGCCCTGAGTATAGTCAAGATTAAAGCCTTTAATGAAGGCAAAGCTTACTTATCTGATCAGATTCTAGCATAATGGTGTAGCATGTGATATTATTTTGTAAAAGTTACATAACTTTTTGTTTAAAAGCCTACTTTACTTTCAGCAGCACAAACAACATTTTTAACCTGTTCAGATCCTTGAGAAATGCAAACAGATTTGGAAAAAAAAAAAAGAATATTTGTTAACAAAAGAAAATCAAACCTTTCTGTGACTTGGTTGAGATGAAAGCAAGACAGGAAACTAATAAAAAGGATCAGAGAACCTGGAAATAAATGTTGACAGGCTTGTGCACTGGCAGTCTAAAATCACATACTGCTAAGCATTAGCTTTCTGCTTGAGTGTTTGCCCCTAAGATTGCCTTTCCCTAGGAAAGTCTAGAGATTACCCACAACTCATTTGTATTTGCAGGTTTTCTGTGAGTACGTGTGGGTACATCCTCCCATTTATCAGCCACAATGCACTGAGGTCACAAGTCTCCTGCCTCATTAAAAGACAGTGAGCCAATTGAAAAACAACTCCATTCTCCCTTGGAGCATCTGGACATCTGGTGCAGGAATAGTGTGCTTAATTTTGAAACAGCCAAATCTGGGAAGAAACCAGGCAGTGAGGAAAAAAATAGGTAATAAAACATCGCATACACAGAGTCATAGAGTTTTCCTTTTTTGACAACAGAATTTGTGGATTACAGTTTAAAGCTTTTTAGGGTTTATCACACACTGAGAAATAAAATTTAAAAGTTACAATATTAAAAGAACTTCAGTGGAACAATAAAAATGGAAGCATGACCCCACTCCAGTGTGGAAATGTCTCAGAGCTTCCTGGAATAAACTGAATATTGGGTGGTGGTAGACCCAGCACACCATGATGTGGGAGCATTATATCATCAGGGAGTTTGTTGCTGTCAGAAAACATAAAGGCAGGCTCCTTGTATGTCTAATATGATGCAATCTAATACTTCACATTAAAGAATTGTGTGTAGGTCCACAATACAGGCTTGCAACAATTGCTATTGCACAACTTCCAGACGTGGTCTGAGCATGGTGGTGCTGGTTGGTCTCACACCATCAATCTTACCTTTCACATTGCCATGAAAATATGGTGCTAATTCTTGCAGTTCAGACTGCTTTTTGCTAAAACATTTACTTGCTTAAACTTCTCACTGATCTGTTCCTCCATTGGCACAAGGAAACTGCTAATGTATCTTGAGAAAATTGCCATTATGTACAGCCTTTTCCAGTCTAAGGAACTGCTTGCTATCCTTGCATTCTTTTCTAAAAATATAAAGATTTTATAATTGAATGCAGAATTAAAGAGTTTTGTTCAAAATGGTCCTCCAGAGAACACAGTGAAAACAGTATCTCTTAGGACAGCAGCGGAGAAGCTTTCAGCAGCACTGAGAATGCAAATATCCATTGCTTCTGTAGCCAAGTATATGATCACTATTTTGTGGCACCATATATAATAAAATTACTGTTAATTTTCTTTATTATTTCTTTTCTCCCTCAAGATGTCACATTCCCTGGTGAATATTAAATTTATTCTGGTTAACCATAAGACAGTAAAGTTATGCAGCTTGGAATACAATTCATTGCCAAATGACAGGGCACTGTTCTATTGACATGGTCTCCTACTGATGTAAATAGTGTGGTAGAATGGATGGCAGCACTTTTCTGTCAGCTTAATGCTATGAGTTCAAACTTTTCCATGAGGAAAAGCTCCTTAAAACTAACTTCCTATGTCAGCTACATAAGCCAATTAATTTTTTGTTATATTCTTAACTAACAAAGTAAAATGAGGCTTTGTAAAGCTCTTCCTCCCATATTTATACCATGAAAGAACAATCCCCAACAAGGAAGTGTTTCTGCTGCTGAAAGGAGGAAAAATACCCAAAAATCAACACAGAGGTAGAATAAATGTAATATATCTTTTTCTCCCTCTTCACCAGCTGTACAGAGCACAGGGATAGAAAGCAAGTGCCTTATTCAGTGACTTCCTTCCACAGCACACTGAGAAGCAGAGTAGCTGGTTTTGTTGTCCAGCTCCAGAAGCAGCTGTGGTTTGAATTTCTGTGTGTTGGGCCCGAGTGCACACACAGACACAGCCGTGTGTATTGTACCCTGCTTGTTTCCACATGCTCACACTTGATGGAGAAGGCCTACCTGTAACTTTTTCAGTCACCCACAGCCTGTAAGCTGCTCAAGCATAGCTCCAGAGCCAGGGTTATGCTTTGTCACCAGCAAAGGGCTGTGGTAATGCACGATTAGTCCAAATCCCTGAGAAGAAGCGGGACAGCTGGGACTACTAAACCTGGCATCAGTGGTTTGTAGTGATCAGCTTGTGCACTGGAGTAGGGAGACACCTGGAAGCCATTTCCTGCTTGTGAACTTTTCTCCCTCCCCCTTCCTCTCGAAGATAAGTGAATGCCATGTGGCTTTTGGCCACAGGGAGTTTTTTTGGATGCCTAACGTCAGGAAGGTTTGCTTTAAAGGCACAAATCCAGGTCTTTCCTTACATATAAAACTTCAAAAGACTGTTTTTTTCCCATCTGATGCTTCCCCCCACCCACTCACCCCCAGTCTCTTCTGACTTCAAATTTTTCCAATTCTGAAAAGGTCTTTGCAATTTCATCTTGAAACTGGCAAATGAACTTTAACAGACTAGAGACTGCTTAGATACTGGCCTGAATTTTTCCAATGCCAAAGCCACTGATTGCTGCTTTCTAAGTATAACCTCACTAACACACAACATGTTAAGATCTCCACACATGAACACATCCCCCCACCTTAAGTATTCAAAGTTTCCTTGGCTTTGCAAAGTAATCACATATTTTGGCCATGAGAATGTCTTTGAGCAGTATCTCTTTTGTCAGTTAGGTTTCTCTTGTGCATTGTAATTCTTGCCAGAAGACTTCTCCTGACTTTTTTTTTTTTTTCCCTGTCTCTGGAAACATTTCATTTGACAGAATGGTCTCTCTGTTTTAGCTATTGGACGAGGTGTTGTTCCCCCAAAATCATCAGGAGCCACCAAATTCTAAGATGCCAGAACTTTTCACCTCCTGCCTTTAAAACCACTTAAGACTAGAAGCATGGAATGCTTTGCCAATTTGAACCTGCTCCAGCCTTTTCTTGATATTTTCTATGGAACTCTTGGTCTTTGAACAGCAGAGGTGGAACATTCCTGTATTTCTGACACAACTTTACAAAGAACCTCCAAATAATTAATCTTCCTTCTGCCAAAAGAAATCTTAGTTTTCCTAATTGAAATCTAGAAGGTTCTGAAAACAAATTTTTAAAAAAGAGATTTTTAAATGTTAGAAGGCCAATAAAATGGTTTTGTGAAGTTTCATACAAAATGTCACTCATATTCTTCAAGGTTTTGAGAAAATTACTCCTTACCTAAAGATATTTGTGCTAATGTACAATTCAGTAGTATTACTTTATCATACTCTTGCAGTAGCGGTAAGATTTTACTCATTGAGTTTCATCTTTTAACCAATAATCTTTAACTGCAAGGTCTGAATGCAGGCTTAGCCTGCAAGTCCTGCTGGAGAAGGCAGGACTTTACAGGAAAGTCACACTCTCCCTCTTTAGAAATATAAATAGTGAGAAAAAGTGGTCAGAGTACAGCAAGGGCTGGGGCTCACCAAAGCAGCCAAACATGACACTACAGGCAGCATGACAGAGGCTTCCTCAGCCAGGGGCCTCTCCCATGATACCAGAGCAGGAGAGCAGGGAAGGCTCTGAGGGGGCAGCAGGGGTGAAGCAAAAGTCCAAATATCAGGACTTTTTCACAGTTTCCCAGTGGCATAGCAGGTCCAACACCAAGACAGGCAGGCAGTGTGCCTGCAAATCAGGGTTAGCCCAGGAATCATCAGGCAGAGTGGAGATGGAGCTGCGAAGTGAGCCCAGCCCATGATCTGAGCAGGACCAAAGGCACAGGCACACCTCACAGGCAGTTGAGGCAGGGGCTGAAGACCCAGGGCTGAGCACAAATGCAGGCCCTGGGCCCATGGGCAGGGGGGTGGGGACAGCCCCAGGTAAGGCTGCTCAGGGCCATTAAACCTTAGTGGTGCTCTCAGGCTCCCTGACATCAGTCAGTAGAACATCCAGCCTTGTATTTTCATGCATAAGCAAGAAAAGAGGAGAATTATGATTGTGGTTTGACCTGTGCTGCATTTTCTGACCCCTGAGTGCCTGATTGCTCAACCATGGTATTACAGTAATGCTATGTCTACTCATAGTTTATATAAACACAGAGCATGTTAAACAACTGACTTATGATGTGATACTTTTGTTTCCACTGAATTTTAGACCATCTGTGTACTAAAAAACCTCTAAACTTGGAAAGAAGATCTGATCTATTCAGTTTTTTCACTAAGTAGTTACAGATACTACTGGAGTATTCTGTATGTACTTTCACATTTATATTTCATTCCTTTTCTCATTGCAATTAAGCATCTGTTGGATCCCAAGTCTTGGTTGATACTTCTGTACTTTTTAAAAGTCTTCTTTGCTCATCTTAAACCTTTAAAATTCTCTATTTATGTGCTGTTCAAATTATGAAAATTAATACAAGCTTTTTTCCCCCAAGACTTAGATTTGCTATAGCAGAGTTTCAGGTCACCTGATTTCTAAGCAACTGTTTGATCCATGTCTATTGACAAGCAATGCTTTCTTTTTCATCTTTCCTACTGAGGGAATACATATTGCTATCTCCAGTTCTGGGACACAGAGCAGGATGTCAGCAGCTTGCAAGATACAATCCTAGCAGGCAGTCTGTGCTTCTTGGAATTACTCCTGATCAGTGTTTTAAGTGTCCAGTTGAGAGGCTGTGTACCCCACTCTATAATTAAAAAATTCCTGATTCTCTTGTTGGCAGAGAAGATTCAAAACATATCATCTTCTACTAAGTTCTCACTGGGTGAATTCCGGCAGAAAGGACTGGATCCCAGCAGAGTGTTGAGTAGTTCCTGCAGCACAGTCCTTTGCTTCCTTAGTTCTGGCTGAGCAAAAGAGTAACACCAGGAATGTTCCAGGGGACAAGAGGGGATATGGAAGAAGTTAAGAGCACCTGTGCTGGCTCAAGCCAAAAGCCCATCTAGCTCAGCATCCTACTGTGAACAGTGGTCAAGGGGGAGTGTCTTGCAAGAGGGAAATGCTTTTCAGCTTTTTCTTGCAAAAACTGTGTCCTCCACATCTCTTCTTTAGAGTGGGCAAGACAACTGCATAAAAGCTGGTAATTCATGTTTTGTGCAAGATAAAAGGGATCCAGATCTTACTGATAGAAACAAAGAGTGTTGTTGGCTTCAGTGCCAGTTACCTCTGCTCAGGGTATTACCTAAAAATTTGACACAGAAAGAATAGTCTAAATTAAGATGTTGCTCAGTAGCTCTATCAGATTTCATAATCTGTCTGTATTTTATGTCTTCTAGCAGATCATAGCACTGCTCTGTTTCTAGTCTGACACTTTGTTTTGTTTTTAATAACCTAATATGAATTAAAATAGCAGGTGCAGAGCAGCACTTCTTCAAAATGAGTGTTTGATGCTGCTAAGCATGTTTAACCAAGACATTGCTGAGCCATGGCTTTCATCTCAGCCTGTGTGATACAAAGATGATAAAAACCCAACTAACCCCTTAGCTGCTGACTTAAGGATTGTGAAAAGCATGTATAAAGTATCACCACAAAAATTCTAAACCAGTGAAATTATGAGTGATCATTAGGAAAACAGGAAAGATTTTGTGTGGTCAGGTGACTGATATCACTGTACTCTGTATTTTTTATAAGAATATTACCAACATTGGGAAAGATGATGTGGTCTGGTAATAGACCACTGCATGTAAAAGGAACCAAACACTACAGAGAAGGATTCTTGCCCAACATAAAAATGAAAGAAAAATCTGGGAACAGACAAAAACTATCATTGCATCTAGTGGAAAATTGAGGGCTCATTGAATGAAAGGGTTAAGGAAGGGATTACCAGAATGAACTGGAGGCAGCGAGTGGATTCAATTCCCTTAGATTGTTGGGAGAAGGAAAAAAGCTGCATATCTTTGTCTCTTGTAATTGCTTTGTTCATTACCCTCCTAAATCCCCAAAACAAACAACAAACAGGCCAAGCCCTTCCTTCATACAGACATAGTCTTCCTATTACAAAGGTTTCACTTATAAAAACCACTCTTGGCTATTTCTGTGCTTTTTAACATTTTATCCTCTTACCAGGTTGAAGGTCAACACAACTCACAAAGGAAATACTGTAATTTGTTTTGCTGGCAAACTAGTAGTTTAGCAGAGGCACACACTGTATCAGACTGTGATAGTGCAGATTTCATCTTTAACCTGAGTCCAGTCTGGAATTCTGAAAGGAGAGCTTAGTTGGACTCAGTGATCTCAAAGGTCTTTCCCAACTTAAAGGATTCTATGATTCTATTATGGATTTCTGCTGCAAGAGTTTCAATGTACCATTTAATTTCTCTTCCAGCTTCTGGGGCAAACCCTATACACTCCATTATTATCTTAAATCAAACAACACATAAAGCAAATGCCCTGCATCACTGAAGTTTCCAATCTCTCCATGACTTCAGTACTTGAACAACATTTCACATCTCTCATTCTGACTCATCAGACTGCACTTGCTGATAGGAAACACCAGCAAAATGGCAGATATTAAAGAGAAATCCCACACACAGGGCAGCATAAGAGGGATTTCTAAAAGCTGCTTATTAAATTCTGTTAAAAATATTGATTGACTTTGGGTTACAGGTATAATTGCATTAATTCTTAGCAAGGAAACAGAATTTCTTAGGTGAACACTTCCCCCAGCATCTTGATTTATTCTCAGTTTGGCTGAAGCTGTTAATAGGCTGCATTCTGCGCAAGTCTGGGATTCTGGTAAATCTGGATGCTTATTTTACATGGTTAAACCTGTGTATTTGAAGTCAGTGAGCCTAAACTGTGCAGCATAATTAGAGGAATGAGCCTCAGGTTCCTTTGTCAAAACGTTCTTTAATTGCTGGATTTTAGGATTATTGGATTAGAAGATTAGATGGGATGCCTGGAAATCTTAAATTGGAGCATCCAGTAAAGTAAAGCTTCTCATGAATCTGATTTACAATGTGTCTATAAAGCTCACAGTGTATAGAAGTTGCTGTAGCAATTATTCAAAGGTATTTTCATAGTAGGATGACATGGACATTCTAACTATGTTTTCCTTTCTTTTCGAACACTTCTTTTATTGTTAAGGAACTTGGTAACTTTTCTCCTTGAGAATCAATTGCCAATTGTCATGTAGCCAGGGATGGTAGAGTCACTCTGGGCTCAGTCTCTGAATCTCTAAACTTCCCTGCCCATAGGATGCTGAAGGAATCCTGAGATCAGCCAGACATTGTGTGGCAATCACCTTGCAGTGTATCTTATGACTGAATCACATCATGATCAATAAGCACAGCTACATTTTTTATGGTGTTCCCACAAGACTTAACTCTTTGTCAAACCATTCTGCTTTGGCTAAAGTGTTGCTTTGTCCCAAGAACATGGTGAACTGCAGGTGCTCCTCTTTTTTCTCCAGTGCAATAGCAAGTGCAGTGTCTTCACACATGGCACCCACAAAGTTATTGCATCATTCCTTGTATGAGCTTTTATCACTTCTAGGGGAGACTTAGTACTTTAGTCCTGAGAGTTTCTGTCATGAAGATTTCTCCAGCTGCTGGTGCTTGGTCCAACATGTCCCTTACTGCACGTACAAGCCATGAAAACCCCAGGCAAGGCAATCTCTGTGCTGGTGTGCACATGCCTATGAGCAGGGCAGGAGTGGCACAAGGATAAACAGATTGCCAAACTTTAGGCTGTGCTTCAAATCTCCTTTAAGAAAAATGTTATGAAGCTGGTCATGTCAATATCGAGCAGAATTGTCTGGTAAATTCTGCTGGAGGTTCTGAACCCATTGGCTCAGAGTCTGGATGTTTCAATATTACTACGTTGCTTTTTCCTGAGATGTTTTGTAATTATTAGGAAGGTGACTTTTAATTAGTATATTGAAGAGTTTTGAAAGTTGTTAATACCCTGTCATGAGGTTTTGTGAAGCAAACAGGACTTCTGTCCACAAGCAATATGGAGACAGCTGTGCTGGCCATATTCTCAAGACATTAACAGAACAGTCTTCAACAGACTTCAAAGCACCATATTCCAATATTACTTAGTATTTGCACTGATAAAATTACAGCATCCAAATAAAAGCCAAAGCACTGAAGTGTCCCAGTATGATAAATATTACTGTCAATATGGGAAAGTGTAAATAATATTTTTATTTTCTGGCATAAAAAAACCCAAAACACTTTGGTACAATTTTGGCATCTTTTAAAATCAGCTGGTATTTTTGTCACTGATTTGCACAAGGCCACAACTGTGCTTTTTGGGTCTGACAGTCTTGTCAAGATTTAACATACCTGAGTAAGCAGAATTGTATGGAGTCATACTTTTCATATTTTCAAACTAAAACTGTAGGAATAAAAAAGATAACAGTTTATCACTTCCTTCTTTGGTAACAGAGCTCTATAAAAAAATGCTTTTACTAGATTCCCATTATTTCAAAAATTTCTCACTGAGGTAGCACAGAGCTCTCCAACTTCCTTTAAAATAGTGATCTGTGTTTCTCTTTAACCCAGGGGCTGATAAAAATGATTATACTATTGGGTAGCATAAAATAAGGAAATAAATAGCTCAACAGATGTTCAGTGGGATGATTTTTTTCTGTTTTGTGGGTGGCTGCTCACTACCATTGGACTGAAAAGAAAGTACCTGCAGAAGGCCTTTGCCTGCCTTAACTGAAAAGGCAGCCTGACTAAGTCTTGTCCAAGAGTCAGAAATGAGGGTGTCTCCATCACTGGCCTCTCAGCCTGCCAGCAGGGATTGCAACCTTCAGGTTTGCCCACATTTTACAAAAATGACACTATACTGTCTTCAAAGAATATT
>VYZS01046601.1:0-16016 GCA_013400695.1 Neodrepanis coruscans
TGTCCGTCTCAACAGCGACAACCCACCAATGGACAAACCAGCCTTCAGGGCAGCTAGAACTTGGCCTGCACAGAAAGTGCTATAGATATCCTGTCACCCAGCACCTCTATGTCTGGCAGTGGCTCAGAGAGGTGAAAAGGAAAGATTGTCTTCTGCCTTGCCCAATACCAGACCAAGAGACCATTCAAGCAAGGCAGAATATACAAGGCTCACACATATGGAAATGGGCATAATGCTTTTTAAGCCACTAGCATTCCCTGTTGCAAAATATTAGCAAAAGCAAGAACTAAACATAATTCAAACTGGAACAGAAATTCTAGAAATCATGGAATTTCTGGTTGCAATAAACTTTGAAAACATTGGAAATGCTACAAATTCCATGCTCTTTCTCTGAGCAGGTGAATGTAGGAGAGGGTGGAAGAATTGTGTAAAAAATTTTGGGCAGGTGATTTGGTAATTATTGACAAGAGGGTTCCTGTGTTTTCCCTCACAAAATAGCTAGTCCTCTGCAGAAACAAGGCATGAATGCACACTGTCAGTAAGCCAATGTTTTTCTTCTAAGAATCCTCATTAATATAAAGGAAATAATAATACCAAAATTACCATCAGCAAAAATTTTTCCCTCAAATCTTCTGTTTTCCCCTTGGGTTTTTAATGCCTAAAATTGCACTGAAAAATAGATTGTAAAAATAGTTTTCTGGCTACTGTATCACCACCAGCTTTTCATATTAGGACAAAATATATTTAAAGCAAGATGCTAATTACTTGTCACTTTTTTGAGAGTTTTTTTAATTTTTATTTTTCATTTGTTTCTTAATTTTTGGTTAATTTTTTTATTGTTGTTTTGTGGTTATTTGTTGTGGTGGGTTTTTTTTAAAACCTTCTGGCTTATTTATGTTTTGTGCTCCATCCACAGTAAAAAGTTTTTATGTTGAGTTTTGACTTCAGAGATCTTTTTATAAATTGATTGCTCTCATGAGCATTTTAACATCTCCACAGTATCCACAACAGACTTCTAGAAGCAGTCTACCCTAAACATCAAGAAGTAATAAGTTCCTCTAGTTTTTATTGATTTTTCATTGATTTTCACTCACCACTTCTTGCATAACAGTGATTTTATTTGCTCCCTGAACTTAAAATCTCCATAACCTGATTTAATTCTAATTACATGAACTAGAACATCCACATTATATGAGTGGAATTCAGATTGGCTATTACTATGTGTATGTGGCAGTCATTATTACTTTGAGGTATTATGGTTATTTTTTTCCAACTATATCCTTAGATTAACTATATAAACAGTATTAACAGTGTAAAACCTTAATAAGTCTACCAAAGGACATCATCAGCAGATGGTGAGATAAGAAAACAAAATGTTGGGGATTTACTGTAATTAGTAATTACAATAACAATAACAACAACAACTACACTAGTAATAATCATGGCTTTATACGCTTTTTCTATCCATTGTTCTAAAAGTACTTCCACAAAGCCAGGTAAGGTGATTCAACTCCAGTAAAAGGTAGAGAGAAGGAAATTCATAACTGGCAAACAAAAATTTGCTTTTCCCTGTCTTGTTAGAGTCACACAGTATCTCTTTCTCACTGTATTTGGTTGCTTTTGTATTCTGTTGCTTTTGCTTCTCCAGTTCCACAACATGTGTAGCACTAAAAAATAAACAGGTGGTAGGGATGCTATACAAAATTTGCAGCTGCTTAGACAACATAATCATGGGAGAAAATGCCATGCAGCAGAGCTGAGCTGTATTAACAATTATCTAGTTGTAATGAGGAGAGCACTAGAGCTAGCTGATCGTAGATGTGCATATTATAAGCAAATGTAGAACCAGTACTGGAGGCATTTTGTCTACCTCATCTTGTTAGAATTTAATGGCTCATTTGTGTGTCATACTCTGGTTTTACAAGGTCACCACTCAGCACCCTTGCTGACACCGCTGAGGAGTCAAATGCATGGCAAGCTGATCAGGATAACCTTTTTTTCTCTCTCTCTCTCCTCTAATGCTAAGTTCAAGGAAAGCTGCCAGTTTCAGAGAAATGGGAATAGATGCAAGGAGAAGCCCCTTTTTGGACAAAATTCCTAATACACTAGTCTCAAAGGGGCACATAGATGCCATGCTTGTGTTTGGTCAAAGCATTAATAACCTGAAACACAAACTGAAAGTTTTGGGGCAGGCTGACCCTCCTTGTGCCCCTGTATTGGCGAGGGAAACTGGTCATGCTGGTGGGATATGGCATGGGTTGGACACCAGTTCCGCAGTGAAATATGACATTTCTGTTTATTTCTTTCACAGGAGCCACAGACACCAGGCAATCCTGGTATTGATTTAATATCTGGAAAAATGGTTGTAGCAGCATTTATTATTATTGGTGTTACAGCAGCACCTAGAGACCTCTCCTGGGACTGGGGTTCCTTTACACTGGCAGAAGGCACAAAGGGGTTGAAGGGGGACCTTGCACTGAAGAACTTACAGTCTAAATGGAGAAGACAGATAAAAGCAGGAGTGGAAAGACTTGAGGAACAAAATATGGGGTTTGCATTTGCCATTGGATAGCCTTGACTACACTTGGATTTATCATCAACTAAGCACAAGGGGTTCCACAACCTCCTGCTGAGCATTGACACATAGTGTTTTAGCTTCAATTTTAATATATAGGGTTACCTTTGGACTTCACTTATCAGGAAAGGCATTTTTAGAAATTAAACAATGTGAATTGTTCAATTTCTATGCACCAAAACAACAAGTTTCCTGTTCACTGAGATAATTCCAACACTGAAAGTGCAAATGAGGCTATATGGAAAATAAATATTTAGATACCAGTGCTTATCAAAATCAGCTGGAATCTTGAAGTGGTGGTGTAGTGAGCTGGAAATAAAACATTCTGGACTTTATCCAAGCTACTCTAAGAATAGAGCAAGCTTTTTGCTTGTTGCCTGAAACAAATAAACATAATCATAATATTTCATTTTTGATTAATTTAGGAAATGGACAGAAAACCACAACAATGCTCATTTTCTAATACTGAGGTGTTTTAATTAATGGCAAAGACCATCTTTGTTTAATGTAGTTACATCATTAAGATCATAAAGTCTCATGTCTGAAAAGTTAATCACAAAATTAGAAGCATTATCAGGGACATCCATGAAATTATTTGCCTTATTTCTTTCTGACCTTCTAATACATTCCTGAAAATTGCATATCCCACCATTAGCAATATATCTTTCTGTGTGAGAAAAAGGGCATTTGACATAGTGATTATTTATTTCCATTAGAAATAATATGTTCCTAATTTTCCCAACTATGGCTTTATATGAGCTAGCAACTTAGTGGGATCTAATGCAAAGTGATTATTTCCTGTATCTTGCAGACAATGCTTTCAGGAATTACCATCTCTTGAGAAATCTTTTAAAAATTTTTTTTTCCTTTTTTATTTGTGATTACTGCAGACTTAAGGAAAGTGTTTACTTTCTAATGCCTGTGCATGGATAAGAGTGATACACAGCAAAATATACATGGGAGAGGAGTCTTCAGCACACAGCCTCTTTGATCCAGTCCCTTCAAATAGCTATAGTAGCAAAAAAAAAAAAAAAAAAACAAACCAACACCTCGATTTTTTCCCTAGAAGACATAAAAACCCCCACCAAACAAAAAAACCCACAAAAAAAAAAAATCAACACCAAAAACATTTGGCAATCTCTCTTCTCCTAAATACAAACCTTACAGTCCTCAACTTTAAGCATCACACTCAAAGCATACTAGAATAAGATAACTAACAAGTATAGTTTTACCACGCTAACAGTTCCCCAACAAAACAGCATTCTCAGGATGTCACTTGTCTGCTGAACTTAACTCTTAAGTTCCTGAAAAAGGTCCTCTGCAAAGAAATGGGCTCGACTGGTCCATTAATTGTTTTTGAGAGAGTATATCCCTCTTCTAAGTACTCACCCTTCTGAGGAATATAAAGTGGTTCTAGTCATTAAAATAAGGACTTCCAGGACTGAAGAAGTAGCGTTTTGAAGTTTTGCAGGGCGTTTTTTCTCAATGCCACTATTCCTGGACTCAAGCCGTCAGCTGGAAGTGCCGGCTGCTCCCACCAGGTGTCAGCACAGAAGGAGGCTTCGAGGGTGATGGGGCTCCAGAGCGCACCTGGCCCCTCCAGACGACATCCTCAGCGACCACGTCCGTCTGGCTTCTCTGCTTTTCGCTGAGTTGAAAGCTCAGATAAGATGGTTTGTGTATTACAAAGATCCTGCAGCCAGGCTTTGATAACGGTTCCCAAAAGAGGCTTGGCAAACTTCTGTGGATTGTAAAATTTGATGTACAACGTTGTAACATAAAAGAAGACGTGTTTGGTTCCCTGATCCCATCGCATGTGTGTACCTCATTCTGCGATATTCCTTGGCCAGAAATATATCTGGTTTTTGGTCTTTCTTTGATGAAGGGACTTCAAATGTAATCCTTTACTTTTTTTATTGGCTATTTACTGTCATACCTCAGTCATTTAGAGAGCTGCTTGGAAGAGTTCTCTAAAACACCATTCAACCTCTCTTCTAATGGCATTTCATTGTTAGGACACAAATGAGCCATGGCAATATGCCTGTCTTTCCATCTTGCTCTTGGGAAATATGGAGGTATCAGCAGGATCAATCTGCAGTGGTCAAAGAAAACGTGCTCTTAGGTACAGTGAACACAGACTCCACTCTGCCACAGTCCACTGAACTTCCCTTCTTTGGGAGGCTTTCACTGAAGCCCTACTGTGTGCAAGTGTACAGGTCATCAACCTTTTATTGTTAAACATAGTTTTTAATAAAATCAGTATGAAAATTTCCATTAAGTTCAAGATCTAGGTCCAGCTTTCTAGGTGGGCATAGTTCTTTCAGTCCATGTAAATTAGTCATGGAGATTCCTTTCACTTTTCCAGTCTGACTTTAAATATGGTCCCAAATGATTAAGTTTTAGTTAAATTTCCTTTACATAAATTTAATAAATATGAGGTCATTCCTTATTATTTGCTTTAAATGTGCTTGACCTTCCTCTTTCAGCAGTTTTAGTTGTGTTCTTATTTACATTTTTCTGATTTATGTATGATTAGAATTTTAACATTCTCCATTACAGAGTGAATTAGTTCTTCAGTTAGTAAATAGCACAAAGTATTGTGCAGAAATATGTGCTAGCCTATGTTTGAAACAGTCTTCAGACTTTTGTTTACCAATACCTATTCCCTACGTTTTTTATTGCAGCAGGTATGCCCAAAGTCAGCCAGGTCAGATATGTAGAAGAATAATGATTAGTCTAAGGAAATCGTTCCTGCAAATTGGCTGTGGTACATATTGTTGCTCCTTTCTCCAGGAAAAATTGAAATTGGAAAAAAATGAAAGGTTCAGACAATCACTTTTTTTTTTTTTTTTTTTTAAATAACCTGGGCTCTGGAAATAATACTGGAGAACAAGAACATCTAGCATCTTGACTTTACATAAACCAGAAACCTCTTACTTGTGATTATCGCAGTTGTGAAATAACCAATACGACTAGGAAACAAGTCTCTTGAAGCTGGGAGTTTGGCACTATTTTGGAACAGAGGAGTAATTGCAGAAAATTAAATGGGACCTGGTTCACTGGTGAAAACTATGCTGTCAGGAGCAACTGGGTTTACTGTCCTCTCTGCACTCCTGCCTGTGGTTTAAGGAGAGGTACCAGAAAAACACTCTTGTTCTGATGAAGCTCACTGATTGTAAAAGATATGATTGGTTCTCTGAAAAACTAACAATAAGATTATTTCAGCTGCCAGTATTTTCCTGGATGATTGATATACTAATGAAAGGAAGGAAGATGCATGGGATGCAGATGAGAGCATAGAAGATAGAATTAATAACACTCAAAGATGTGACTGTCAAGGTTGCGTTGTTTGCTCACGAGAACATTCAAAAGCATATGTGAGTACCTCAAATAGTTCGGTATCAATCAGATTGCACAGGTTACTAGTTCTGTAGAAGTGACAGCCAGAATAGCAGAAAGTGAAGGTGAGCTGGCTGAAGCCAAGCTCTCTGTAATGCAGAAAAAGGATTTACTACAACTAGGAACTGAATAAAATGAAATAAAGCAAATGAGACATAGAAAAATACAGAATCTTTGAGGAATCTTTAATAAAGACGGGAATATTGGTCAGAAGTTAAAAGTGCTTGGAGTCTTTTAAGAATTCTGTGGCGTTTATGAGAAAACTGATACCAGGTAGGATCCCTGCAGAGAGATGGTAAAGAAAGCATTAGAACAGATTGTAGGAACAAATTAAAAAGTAATGGAAAAAGAATGGTTTGATAAAGATTGCAGGAAAGCAATTTAGATTGACATATAGCAAAGCTGTAGCCTTTAGAATCAGAATTGAACTGTGGATGAGAAACACTCTTGAGCCAGAGGGAAACTCATGAGGCCAGCAGCATAAGGAAAAAGGCAATGCTTCTATGGCTCAGGGAAAAAGATGAATCGGGTTAGAAAGATTAGTAAAATAAACACATTTTATAAGGGTATTGATGCATCGAAGAGAGGATATAACCACATCTACATCTGATAAAGAACAAATGAGGAACCCTTTTCATTATAAAAATCTCAATTACAGAAGAGCAAGGAGGAGTACTTTTATGTGTCCATTACAGGGAGATGTTTAATAGTGAATAAAAAGCTGTCTCCCAGATACATGAGCTATTTGTGGAAGAATTAAATTTTGAAGTGATTTGAGAGGCAATCAGGAATTCAGGAACAACAAAACACCAGGTGCTGATAATGTTGACACTGAAATATCAGGCATGGAAAAGAATATGACAATTCTTTTTGTGATTTAGACATTTTAGAAAGAATTCCAAGAGAATGAAAGCAGGTAATTAGATTGCTGCAGGGAAAAAAAAATGAACAAAGCAGAACGAACAACACCCTCATCTCTTGTTATGGCCAATAGTGTTCTGTTGTTGGTATTTTTTTCATCATCACATTCCCTTTACTGAGGCTATATATGTGTTCTAGAAAATATATCTTCTATGAATCAGCTGTTTTCATTTTGCCATTAGAGAAGAAGGAAAAATGTTAAAATTATTCTAATGCTATATTTTTTTAATATGAACTAAAACATGTATGGGGAAAATCTGGTGCATTTATCAGAATGGTGTAACTGTGTGTTTGGAGTGCAAAAAATAGATTATGAAAAAATGGAATTACATCTGTCACATTTTGGAGACTTAGGACAATACACTAACACTGCTGTTGGTTTGTGTCTGGAAGGAGTAGTACAGTTACAGAACAACTCTCTAAACATCCAGGTTTTGCAAATGTATGTGCTGCTTTGGCAAACTTGTTAAGGCAAAGCAAAGAGTTGAAGAACACTAGAAGAAAACTGGGTTCAAAGTGCAATGAAGACAGTTGTGTTTGGTTCAAATAAACAGAACAGGGAGAAATATGTCTTTAATAGAAAATAAAGTACAATATTAGTGAGACATGTAAATAATCCCTATTGTCTTTAATACTATGGTTTAAAGGTAGACTTTTTTAAAATGCAAACCATGATACAACTTTGAATCATGGCATTCACTGGACAGAATCATAGATCATATGCATATATTGCAAGGAGATATCTTCTTACATGCTTTCATTTAACCATTTTAAAATGCTACAAACCATTTATTTGCATGGAATTATGCACTATATTTCTAACAGTGTGTTATTCCAAGAATAGAAAACTCTTTGAACCTGTATTCCTTAGTGTTGCATTCATCTTTAAGTCACTGTGGAGATATCTTTGTATAGTGTCCAAGTAGTATCGGAAAGTGTTAGTGATTTAAAATGAGCCTTATGGCTAAATAAGGGTGTGAAATTTCCTGTTTCTGCTTATTTTCCTGGTGTTGATCTGGGGTCCAAATGTGATGGGACAGTACAAGGTTGGCAGCTCCGGCTTAACAGAATAATCAAATCAGTACTATGAGGAGTGCAAATACATTTATTTTTCCAGGCTATAGGACTGATCCCGCAAACAGCATTGAAGATTATTATCCCTCCCTTTTTTATGTGATTACAGTAGATGCAGCATAAAATTATGAGCAAACAATGTGTGCTGGAGCACTGAGCTCCCTCCTGCACTTAAGAAAAGAATGATCATTTGGAGGTACTTAATATCCCCAGCATGACTGTGAGTTCAGAGCATCTTGCCATTAGAGGAAACAAGAGAAGAAAACAACAGACATGAAGGAAACTCTTTGATGAGAAACTACCTAGAAAAAAGAAGCCCAGAAAGGTGGAAAATATTATGGCTACCTAAATTTTCTATAAAAAAATACACTTCAGTTTTCAAAAAATGCTGTAAAATTGGATGTTGTATGTCTTCTTCCCTCCTGAGGAACCAGCTGCTTTATTTTCATAATACCCAGATCTGTGGGGAAGCATCTTGCTTTCTGAGACCACTGCTGTGCCTTTGTAGGATTCAGCTCTGCCTGCTGCTAACCTGGTAAAGAAAGGAGACCCAGCCATTGCCTGTTATGTCATCTCCTGGTCTCTGCTCATCTAAAGGCACTTCTTTCTTGTACCCTCTCTGGTACTGGTTAAAGCAGGAGCTGGGTGGGCAGGAAATGAAAGAGGGAAAGGACAGTAACTACCGATAAAAGTTATCCAGCAAAGGTTGCAGAGCCAAGTTTCAATGGCACAGAAGGCCTTGAGGCTGGAGCAATTTCCATGAAGGGACCAGGCCATGATTTTTCACAGGGGTCATGCTGCTAAGAATTGCACCGAAAGGAAAGCCTGAACAAAACACATAATATGCTGTTGCTGTGCCGAAGAGGGAAATTTAATTCCCAGGCTTTCCCTTGGTGCTCATGCTGGGCAATTTCTGCAGGACTTTTCTTTCCATCAAAAGGCTGTTTGTCACTGTATTTTCCTTATGCTGTATTTGTGTTGTTTTTCATTAATACACTGGATTTTTTTTTTCTGTGTCATATCAGAGGCAATATAGTGTTTGCTGACAACCTTCATTGTTGCATTTCTATTTTCTCAGACAGTATGACTGCAAAATATAGAACACTTAGTAAAGAGCATCACACTGCTTTGCAACCTCCAGATATGAAGCCAGAGAAGATTAAGTGTCTTTAGTTAGAAAGGCCTGTTTCTGCTGTCTTTTTTCCCCAAGCCAATTCCAGGTTGAAATCAGAGAGATGTCTTGTGTAAACCAAGGCTCATAGCACAGACAGTAGGATTTTAAAATCTGGGGACAGGGATGCTGGAGAACATTTAGCTGGGGTGTGCTAGAGGAAGACACTGGGATTGCATTTAAGACTGAAAAGATTAATCTAGACTGTTGTTTTCTCTGAATCAGGTTCAAACATGTTTCACAGACTGACTGTGCAAGAGCAACATTTCTGCCCTGTTGTGGTTAGATGCTACATTTCTGTTAGATTTCCCATGTGAAAAAAATCGGAGTTCTTAACTGTATTTCTGCTGCCTGGAGTCCTTTGTGGCAAGGGAGGGAGAGAAAAGTTTATGAAGGCATTAGGAGTTACAGTGGGAAAGCAGAGCTATCGAAGAGTGCATCATGAGGCAGTGATGAAGTGAGAGGGGGGAAGAGTTACCAAAAAAACCAGCAAGCACGGGAAGAGTGTGTTAAATACTTCTATAGTACAGGAGACCTGATCTCAGCTGATGTCCCCATAGCTCCGTTGCTGAAAATCAAAACCACTGCAACACATTCAGAGCACTCTAAGCCTTGATAATGTGCTGGCAAAGGCTTGGCCAGCAGCACCTTTATATCTCACTGTCCATGGAAATCCACTCCTGCTTTGTGGATAAAGGACTTCAAAATTCCTAGGTCTTCTGATACTAAAGAAAAAGTCACAAATTTAAAAATAAGGTATATTTAGACATTGAAAGAAAGCAGACTGGAATCTGATGGTTTCCTTTTCTATATAAGGAGACATTTAGAGCAGAAAACTGCAGTCATTCTATCCAGTGTCTAAATAACTTCTGAAAAAAAAACACACAGGGTAATGGAGTTGTCTAATGGTCAAAGGAAAATGTGAAGAGAAAATTACCAAGAAAAGTGATACAAATCTTGTGTGGTAACACAATGGCTGGCAATCTCATTGCATTTAATAGAATCTAAAGAAGAACATTTTTCTTGCAGAATTACTGCCTTATTTGTAAGTAAGGTAAACTCTATTTATCCTCTTTTGCATTTATTTTAACTTTGCTAATAAGTACCTTGAAGAGAAAAAAAAAAAAAAAAAGTACTTTTTTCTAGTGTAAAATAGAATAGAAGCAGAAAAAATTAGCAAAAGTTTTTTTTGTTTTTTTTTCCTAGTGGAAAATATATTTTTTTATTAAAAAACCCCAGAGAGTTCAATTCTATGCACATTTTAGCTGAAAATGGAAACTTCTAAGTAGTTCTTTTGAGGCAAAAAGAAATCAAAGCTACCTGAAGAACACAGGGAGTACTTACAAAGATACTGTTTTGCTGAAAACTTAATTTCACATCAAAATCAATTTTGAGAGAAAGCTTTTGATCAAAGAATCTACCAGTCTATTTGATACCCTAGCCAGGTCCTGTAGTATCCCCATTTCTGCTCCTGGTTGAGCATATCTCAACCAGGGCCTGTCTCATCCTCTTGCAAATCTTGTCAACTGCCCCACAGAGCTGCAGATCACTGCCCAAGGTGTAGAGAACAGCTCTGCCTCCAGACCATTGGCATCTGGGGAAGAATGTTCCTAGAGGTTGTATTCTGAAGACAGCTGTGTATACACAGGATAAATTGTACCTCAGTCCTCCCCTACACAAGGATTTGAAGCCAGTTGAGCATCTCATGTTCCTCAATAGCTCTCCCCCATTTTTCAGCTGAACATTACAGTTTAAGCATCTCCTGAAACGGCAGTGAGTCTCAGGTGTTCAGCACTTCACTGGGCATAAGCAGGAACCAGACCTGGAGCTTGTCTTCTCCATCCAACAGTCACTTCACTCTGTTCTGGTCTTCTAGAATCTGCATATTGCAGACGAAGATCGATATAAGCTTAAGAGCTGGTTTAGAGATGTGTAAGCAATGTTAAGCAGTGTATCTTGGACTGGAGAAGTGATAGAGTGTGACATAGGGTAGTCATGCTGTACAACCCAAGTTGTACAAGTCAGTTATCAGCTCACTAGGAAAAAGCAGAAACAAATTAATCTTCAAAGTTGTTAGCAATACTGATTATTTAGAAGATTCAGAGACCTCTCAAACTGTTTTGTTAGTGTACCATGTACCCTCATTAAAAAAGCATAATGGCTGAGCTGTTATTGGAGGCAGCACTGAGAGCTCCTTCCAGGCTGAATTGTTTCCCAGAGCAAGTTATGCTTTACTAGATCATAGGTTATTTGTGNCCTAGTGGAAAATATATTTTTTTATTAAAAAACCCCAGAGAGTTCAATTCTATGCACATTTTAGCTGAAAATGGAAACTTCTAAGTAGTTCTTTTGAGGCAAAAAGAAATCAAAGCTACCTGAAGAACACAGGGAGTACTTACAAAGATACTGTTTTGCTGAAAACTTAATTTCACATCAAAATCAATTTTGAGAGAAAGCTTTTGATCAAAGAATCTACCAGTCTATTTGATACCCTAGCCAGGTCCTGTAGTATCCCCATTTCTGCTCCTGGTTGAGCATATCTCAACCAGGGCCTGTCTCATCCTCTTGCAAATCTTGTCAACTGCCCCACAGAGCTGCAGATCACTGCCCAAGGTGTAGAGAACAGCTCTGCCTCCAGACCATTGGCATCTGGGGAAGAATGTTCCTAGAGGTTGTATTCTGAAGACAGCTGTGTATACACAGGATAAATTGTACCTCAGTCCTCCCCTACACAAGGATTTGAAGCCAGTTGAGCATCTCATGTTCCTCAATAGCTCTCCCCCATTTTTCAGCTGAACATTACAGTTTAAGCATCTCCTGAAACGGCAGTGAGTCTCAGGTGTTCAGCACTTCACTGGGCATAAGCAGGAACCAGACCTGGAGCTTGTCTTCTCCATCCAACAGTCACTTCACTCTGTTCTGGTCTTCTAGAATCTGCATATTGCAGACGAAGATCGATATAAGCTTAAGAGCTGGTTTAGAGATGTGTAAGCAATGTTAAGCAGTGTATCTTGGACTGGAGAAGTGATAGAGTGTGACATAGGGTAGTCATGCTGTACAACCCAAGTTGTACAAGTCAGTTATCAGCTCACTAGGAAAAAGCAGAAACAAATTAATCTTCAAAGTTGTTAGCAATACTGATTATTTAGAAGATTCAGAGACCTCTCAAACTGTTTTGTTAGTGTACCATGTACCCTCATTAAAAAAGCATAATGGCTGAGCTGTTATTGGAGGCAGCACTGAGAGCTCCTTCCAGGCTGAATTGTTTCCCAGAGCAAGTTATGCTTTACTAGATCATAGGTTATTTGTGCCAGATGGTTTGTCTACCTAGTGTAAAGTTTGAAAATAAAGAAAACAAGTAGTGTGATTAACAAAACTGAAGTTCTGATGGTAGTGCAAATTAGCAGTGTTTAAGAACCAACATACTAAATTTTGAGATTCAGATTTGAGTTTTCCAAAAGAAATGATACCCAGGCTGATATCAAAATTTCAGAATGTTGCTGATTGAAAAGCAGAGCCCAAGAATATAGTGAAGAGCCCAGGACCTCATCTGAGGGACTTTGTACTCATGTGATTCCCTCTTGTCCACCCACTTAAACACCTCTGACATTTTGACAGCACCAAACCTTAGGCAAGCTGAGGGTCTCTGCTCATGTACCTCCTGCTTCAGAAGCAAGACCCAAGGGACTTATTTTGTGCACTGTAACAGTACTATTGAGCTCAAAAGAATATGCTTATCTTAAGGTAAATATATCTTTTTTTTTTTTTTTCATAAAAAGCATTGAATTAGCTTTACCTACCATAGTTATTCACAACAGCTGCTCAAACTTTGCATAACATTATGGTAATTTTAGAATAGGCTCACCTGTCTGCTGGCAACAGCAAGTGGATTGCCATGATAAGTGCCTGGGAAAGGGACATGAACTCTCTTCAGAGTACTGACAAGCTGCTTGGCCATGCTTGTTAACCTATTTGGGGTAATGAATGAAAAAAGCAGGCCTCAAAATAAAAAGAGATAAAAACTACCCATAAAACTGTGACACATTAAAAGGTTTATTTACTTGCTTGGGTAGCTCTTCTGGATAAGAGCTAAATTTAAGAAAAATACTCTTGGTTTCCATGCACTTATCCAAGCTTGTGATATCTTCCAGATATTGATCTTTCAGATGTTGTATACATAAAACCATGGAACAAGTCTCTGCTCGTGGGCAAATTGAATTTCTAAGGTTTTCTCAAATGAGGAACAGATAAGATGCATTGTCAGTGACTGTGCAATTTTTTTAGTCATAAATCTGTATACTCAATCTGAAGCAAGTTTCCATGGCTGGTCTTTGTAACCTACTCACTGTAAGGCTTGCAAAGTTCAAAATGAATACTAAAACCAGACTCAGATACACTGAGTGCTCTGTCATTAGCAAAGCCATATTTGAGCCTGGGATGGTCTAGTCATGTCGATACATGTCTGAGCTGCTATACAGTGGGAGGCTTGACACACAAATGTACCTCTGCAGAACAACACTTAAATGCCTATTCTGTCTTCTACTTTATTCCCCTAATGCCTTCACTCTCACTTTTTCACAAAGTGAAAAAAAAAAGCATAACATAGATCTGTTTTCTGAAAAGACAGGGAGGATTTTCCCTGTAGTAACCTAGCTTTAATATAAATGCAGGCAACAATGCAGGGAGCATCATGTTTGTGTGATTTGAGGGCAGTTAGGGGCCACACAGCAACTATCACTGACTAGAAGTGATGTTTTAAGAAGTTAGAGGCTCCAAGGGAAGATTTTTTCATGTTTCTAAAACAGATGGGCAAAGTTAGATGGATAGCATCCAGAAATTCCTCCATGTAATCATGCTTTACTAATACACACAGCACTGTTAAGCTGAGTTAAGGAGCAAGAATCACGATTGCTGTAATGGTATTTTTCAAGTTATTTTGTCATTGTTTTTGCTCAGAATTCATCTACATTTTTAGAGGGAAGTACAGAGAATGTAAAAGAGAAATGTTTTTCACAATGCTTGCCAAAAAGAATTCAAATATTTGTGTTATTTTGGATGGTTAAATGTCCTTTGGCAATTGATGTAATTATCGATCTTCATTGCGTGATTATAGCTAAACAGGAGCCATGGGATTTATGTGTAACAAACAGAACAGGCAAGCAGGCATGAAAAAGTACAGTGTTTATGTTTTACAACTGATTTCTTAATAATCTATTTGTGCTCAAGGCAGAAAGGGTGAGACAATATTTAAAAAGTACCATGATGTTTTCATTCTGCTAATTTTAAAAAATTCTGACCTTAAGAAGAAATAATATGTTATGCCTACAAACATATATTCTGTAAATTCCCTGATTCTGAGTTTTACCCCTTCTGCTTGTACAAAAGTGCTGTGTACTCATTCACTTATTTCTTGGGCAGGTCAGTGAAGATGAATGAGGAAACTGGTAAGATAAACCAGTATTCAGTCCGAGTGATGTTAGACAAATGTGGTCAGCAGTCTTTTCCTCATGCTGGTAATTTTAAATGGAAGGTGAGATTAATTTAATTACTAAATAAAAATTGCTTACAGTCCACACAAAGTTACAGCCCACAAAAAATATTTGTATTTCAAAAATACAAGACCTCAAGACCTCTATTGTACACAGCTGACTCATGAAGCCTTATGGGCAGCTTTTTGTGCTGGTTTTCGCTATGGTAGAGGTAATTTTCTTCACAGTAGCTTGTTTGGAATTGCATTTTGGATTTCAGCTGGGATACTGTTTATAGTTCAGGGATGTTTTCATAATTGCTGTGCAGCACTTAACATAGTCAAGGCTTTCTCTGTTTCTCACACCACCCCACCAAACAGGAGTCTGGGGGTGCACAAGGAGCTGGGATGGGACACAGCCAGTACAGTTGACCCCAGCTGACCCAAGGGATATTCTAAACCTTATGGTTTCACAATAAGCATATAAGGCTGCAGGCAGGATGCTTAGGGGGCCACTGCTCAGAGACTGTCTGAGCATTGGTCATTTGGTGGTGAGTAATTATTTTCATTTGCATAACTTGTCTTTCTTGTTGTTTTTTTCTTTCTGTTATTTTCCTTTTCCATTGAAATTTATTATTATTAGTGTTAGCAGCATTAGTATTAGTATTGTTATTGTTGTTATTTATTTTATTTTAATTATTAAACTGTTCTTAATCCAGAGGTTTTGTCACTTTTTTCCTTCCAATTCTCTTACCCCTATGCAGCTGTTGTGCTTAGTTGCCAGCTGGAGTTAAACCACGACAATCTTTCATGCCAAACACAATTCTGTGTATTTTTTACTACTGCCTTACAATTGTTTATGAAACTTGTGTAATTCTTTCCACACTACTGTCCCTATAGACACATTGGTAATGTATCTTGCTTGAGCTGTGGTATGACAATGATGTTAGGACAGAAGATGAAGACACCAACATCAAGCAATTACTAGAAGGAGTTGTATTCTCCACTCAGTATCATGTGCCAAAAATGTGTTCCAAACTAGATTTTGTGGAATCCTAAAGTACATGAGACAGATGGAGATGCAACTGCATTCTTCTCTGTTATCTTTGGCATGCTTAAACCTAATGGGTGACTATTGGGTTCTCTAGCTTGGAACATATACAATACATTTCTAAGTTTTTCTGGTTTATATTTATAAATGCCTTTGACAGTGAATTTTTTTCTAAATAAACTCATATTGCATTTGAGTGAACCCCATACCTCTGTAGCAGGTATTTGGCAGTCTAAAACTCTGTAAGCAATATGACACAAATCCAGCTCCCTCTTCAAAGAGACATTAACCTTTCAGAAGATATAATTTCTGCTGAGAAATCAGTCCTGTTTTGAGTTAATTTAAAGCTGTTTTTCCC
>VYZS01046605.1:1197-35523 GCA_013400695.1 Neodrepanis coruscans
TAAAAAAAAAAAAAAAAAAAAGTGAAGATTTCACAACAGTTAAATTTGCTACTTATTTTACTACTTTCCCTTCTAAAATCATTTACGTTTCATTAAAATCTGTCAGCTAAAATCCTGGTTAAAACCATTCTCCTCTTGAAGTTCATAGTTAAGTGCTCTTTAGTATTTCTCTAAAGTAATTGGCAACATGACACGTTTTCCCCACCCTTGCTGTTACATTGCAACTCATTTTTTTACTTACAAAGATACTAAAACTCAAGAGAAAGCCATCAACTCTGTGTCCAGAGCAGATCAACAGAATGAACAAAAATCAGGTGTTGATCACAAGTCTGTAACCAGCTCATCCAGTCAAAGGACAGTAGAAAAGACAGGCTGTTTAAGGTAATTGTTTGTGGATGTATTTTACTTAAATCTTGGCATCACCAAAGTCAACGGGAGTTTTGCTGTTCTGGATGTTGGTCTTAGTTCTGGGGAACAATTTTGAAGATGAACTTGAGAATAATCCATAAATTGGGAATTAATGATATTTCCAGCATCTGTACTGATGTTTGTTTTTTTATAGCCATGGTAGCAAACTCCATTCTAAGCACATGATGTAGCCTATTTAATGGATCTGAGAAAACTGAGCAAACTCTTGTGGGAGTCATTTGCCAGTAGATTTGACCATTTCTCAGCATCAGTTCAGACAAGGCATTGTGTTGATTCCTGGTGCCATTCTGAGCCAGCCACAGCTGCATATTAAGACTTACAAGTGCTGTTTCAGAGCTGACATTTCATTAAAATGTTGGGTTGATAACTATTGATTTTTTTAGCCTGAGAAAAAGCGTTACATATTGGCTGTGCCACCAAAGGTCCTGTACCAAAGCAACAAAGAACAGAGGAAAGAGTTGGAGAGGAAGGAACCAGAAGCTAATGTAGGATCATGCTGCCCTTTTCCAAGAAGATGGAGTCTCTAATTCCCTATCTATTTTCTTATGGACTCTCTGTTTTATAGCAGAAAGGCTATGGGAACTCATTTCAAACAGGTAGAAATGAAAAGCCACTTTGAAAAAAATACTGCTTTTTTGATTTGGAATATAGTTTTGAAAGCTGTAGCTATTTCTCTTGTGTGAAAGAACTATTAATTGTGTTGCATTGGAATCTGCAAGGAAACCAAAGATTTCAGAATGTGCACTAAAATACATTTTTTGTTTTGCTTCTGCTTCCTGTTACTATTTTAGAATGACAAAAAAGGTTCTGCTAGACATCTGTAAACAGCAGAAATTATACTGGACCCCATACTTAAATGATACGCTTTATTTGCATTATAAAGGTAAGATGTTGACATGACTGTTTAGATTTATCACTCCAGGTAGTATTTTAGCAGAGAATTTATTTCAGGGCTCACTGAAGTAAGGTATCTAGCCATTCTTTTAAATTAGAAAGTTTAATAAGTTAGTTCTATACAATACTGGAATTGGAAAACAAAATTACTCAAAATGAAAGTAGAAAAGTAAACTGATTATACATCTAATTCTCTTTGTGGAGTCATTCAAGGGATCAATAGGAGTCAAGGGGCATATTTCTGAGGTTTTTTTATAAAACAGTAGCCTCTGAGAAATGTCTTAAAATACTGATCTGGGTTCCTTCAAGAGGAAAATACATATATTTTTCCTTAAATATGTGTTTGCATACAGAGCTTTATTTTTCAGCTTTTAGAACTTTTTTACTGCCAAATAAAAATGGTCAAGAAGAAAATAAACTATAAAGAAATGCTGCATATTTGCAAACACTACTGAAAGAAAAAAAGGTGTTGGAATGAACATAAATTTTCCTCTTATGATCTTTGAGCAGGTTTTTGCATGAGGCAGTTAGCTGGTCCAAGTTAGCCTAAGAAGTCTTTCAAATAAATAGGGCATGCTACTTTCTACTGTTGGCCTTGGTATTGCTATATATTATTTAGCACCTAAAGGACTGTGTGAGACACAGACCAGAACAGGTACTGGCTTGTTTTTGCCCTTTATGGGCCAGGAATGGTACCATTAATTCAGTGGAAATATTGTCAGTAACTTCAGTACACATGTTTTCACAGGCTGTTTCAGCAGCTCTGGTTTAATGAAATTTACTCTTCCAAAGAGCTGTTTTCAGCCAGTGCCATTTTATTTGAAAACATCTTTTTTTCCTGCAGGATTTGACCGCCTGGAGAATCTTGAAGAGTACACAGGATTGAAGTGTTTATGGCTGCAATGCAATGGCTTAAGAAAAATTGAGAATTTGGAGGCACAGACAGAATTGCGTTCCCTCTATTTGCAACTCAATTTAATTGAGAAAATTGAAAACCTTGAACACTTACAAAAGTTGGATTCCCTCAATATCAGTAACAACTACATTAGGACCATTGAGAACCTCTGTAAGAACTGTTTTAAAATGTTTTAACATGTTTTAACCTAAGCTCTGACTAAACTACTATTAGTGGCACAAGTTTCAAGGGTTTTTTTCGTTTGTGTTAGAATTTTGCACAATAACCATACCAAAGTCCACAGGGCTTCTGTTGAGGAGTCAAACCTATGTACTTTGCAAATTAAATACATGAGAATACAGAAAATACATAGGAACTACTTTCACTTGGATACCTAGGATAATTAGGTCGTTTTTTCCTCACTTCTTAGTATCATCTCAGTACTTATATGCATTGCATTCAGACTGACAGTCTAGTTTTCACTATTTACTTTACAGTTAAGATGTGCTTTGGCAGTTGCAGACACAATTGCTGAGTCTTTTTTTTTTTCTAAAAGATTTATTCTGTCTTTAGCAGAAAATAAAAAAGAGTTTCTCTACATTACCACTTGTATACATTGGAGAATTTTGAAACACAAGCTCTTGCTTTTGTGTAAGTAATTGAAATGTGAATTAAAGACAACCATTATCCCAAAACCAAACAGCTCTTTTTCCCAGGGTGAAGAAAGCATCTTTGGAGGCCTAGCCAGAAAGTGCATATAGCAAAATAACAAATTTAGAAGAAAGCCCCTAATTCAATATAAACAATTAGTTTGACAGTGCAGTTTTTTACTTGCTCTGGGAAACCCTCTGTGGAGCAACAACTCTTACCTTTCCCTTCACTGTACTGTTCTTGTCTGACAGCTTGTCTGAAAGTCCTGCAGACTCTGCAGATTGCTTACAATAAGTTAAGAACAGTGGAAGACATCCAGCACTTGCAAGAATGCCCAAGTATTTGTGTCCTTGATCTTTCCCACAACTATCTAAGTGATCCAAGTATTGTAACTATTCTGGAGACCATGCCTAATTTGGTAAGCCAAATATAGCTGAGGGTTTGTATCATGTGTGTGGGTGAACCCCATGAAGTGGCTTTGTCGGGTAGTTCAGTGTACAATTTGTATTGGTCTAAAAGAAACATTTTAACCATTCATTTATTTCATATTGATTACCTGTAACACCCAGGATGTTTTATTCACTTCTTGTTTTGCAGTGATAGAGTGTATATCCAGATTGGTGGTTTTGCTACTCAACTTTAAAAATTGTTCCCTTTGTTTCTCTAGCATGTGCTGTATTTGATGGGAAATGAGGTGACAAGGAAAATTGCTAATTATAGAAGAACACTTACTGTTCGACTGAAACAACTAACGTATCTGGATGACAGACCAGTTTTCCCAAAGGATAGGTAAGAAACACAGCCATCTTCTTTACACAGAGTAAAGGTCAAATGCTAATGATCACTCACTCATTTTTTGTCAGCACTGTCATGGAAGCAAAGGAAGACTGACTGGTGTAATTTATTGAAGTGGGTGACTTAGAGGACAAGAATATTATATTACAGAGTTCTACACTTAACATACCTAGAAAAAAGCAATATATTTCTTCACAAAATAATTCTGGAACAGAATTATCTTAGACCAACTTTCTAGACTAGAGGCAAATCCTGATTTCAAAAGAAACTGACCAGGTGTCCGGAAAAGCCAAGCCAAGAGCAAACCAAACTGTTGATGTAATCACCAGCATTTGGATATCTTTATTTATTTTGTTTCAGTTCCACATACAAGATAGATACACATGCATCCCTGTTGCATAAGGGATTGTCATTGCTAAATGCTTTTTTAACTCGCAGCTATTTTATGCTGTTGCAAGCTATTTTAAGTTTCTTTCTCCTTGCAAAGATGGGCTTTTATAGCTGTATTACAGTGAGCTTTTGTGTTTTCATTAGAGCCTGTGCAGAAGCTTGGGCTGTTGGAGGGCTTGAAGCTGAGAAAGAAGAAAGGGAAAAATGGGAAACCAGAGAGAGAAAAAAAATCCAAGATAGCATTGATGCATTAGCAGCAATGAGGCAAAAAGCACAGGAAAGTAAAAGACAAACGTGCATGGAAGAAAGAGATACAAGTTTAAAATGTGGAAGTGGAAATGCAACAGATGTCCTAGAAGGTTTGTGCTTGTAATTTTGGAAGATGTCCATGAACACTGCATTCTGAATGTGCAGAGGAGTCTTTATCTGATACACCTTTGGGCTGACTAACAAGTAAAACATTTTCTGCAAGAAAGTGGATTGCACAAAGGAGAGGATAACCAGCTGATACGTCCAAGTCCTCAAGCATGTATTTAAATATGTAGTCACTTGTGAGTCCTTTCAAAATTAGGTTCCAGACAATTAATTAGTAAAGTGTTTTCTCTAGACAAGGTGTTTTTTTGCTGGGAACTTTATTTGCTGGGGAGTTCAGATGAGAAAACCCACAATATTGCTGCATCCCTTGGAGGGCAACTCATCCAAGAATAGCTGCTCAAACAAAGGAGGAGCTTTTGCTGCATATTTTTGGCCAATGTAGTAATGTTTGGATATTTAGAATGAGCAGTGGTAGATTAACTCAGCAATTTTAATGAACTTTTTTCTTCTGCAGGAACACATGCAAATTCAAAAGAGGGTGATGGAAATTCTAATATATCAGAGACTTCAAATATAGAAGAAGAAGAAGCTCAAGAAAAGACTGAAAAATTTAAAAATGAAGGTTTTGGTGTTAGTGATGAAGTGATAACACTTCTACCAAATAGGGGAGATAACAGAGATGTCACATCTGGAAATATTCCTGCTGGAGTTCAAGAGGATGTGCAGGAACCAGATTCTTACAACAACACAGATTTCAACAAGGAGACAGATGGTAATGTACACAGCAAAGAGTCAAACCAGACTGAGGCTGCAGAGATGAGTCAAACTCTTACTGTAGCACCACCTCTGCCTGTGGCTCAAACCAACTGATTCATAGATAAGAACATGCCATTAGATTTCCACAATGACTAGGTGAAAATCAAGCAATGGTTGATAAAATATTCTTTAAATACAACAAATAAAAAAATTCAGAGGGCTTAACCTGCAACTTCTGCAACTTAAATGTGGAACAGCCCTTCTCAAACATGTCAGGTTTAGTGACAGGACAGGAAAGCTTACAGGCTTGGTCCTACATAAACTGTGCAGTCTGTCTGCCAGCAGAAGCCTGACATCACTCTGGAGTCATCACTGAACCACTCTGGAGGTGGTTCTGTGCCTTCACACCTGGAAAAATCCTTTTATAGATTGTGGAATACATTATTGCCAAAAGCAAATATTAATCTATACACTGTAAGAGAGAACAAGAATATGATGCAAAGATGAAGTGCTGGTTTCAGCTGTGAATTCTGCAATGATAGTCAGGTCCTCAGCAGTTTGGTTTTGCAGTGCTTGCTGTTGCAATATAGAAATTGTTTTATTCAGTTAGTTCTCTGCAACTGACTTATCATTTATTCTTTAGATCTACCAAGAGAGAAGGCAGCCACTGACAAGGCCATGCTTCCTGAAAAGGATGACTATGCTGAAATTGAGCAGTTCAAACTGGAGACACTGGAGAAACTTTATCTTGATGTATGTATTGGATTCACACTTTGAGCAGTTCACTTGTGGGTATTGTCTTCTGCAAGTTAGTTCTTGTAACATCCTGGTTAATAAATTGGATGGCCAAGCTTTTAAGGGAAGTCTACTATTAGGAGAAGTAAAAGGAAAGAAAAAACCCTAAAGATAAAGTTGCAGGAGTATTCATTCTCTCAGTGTAGCATATGTAAAGAATTTACCACTGCTTCCAAAATTAATTTTGTTCTTAAAATTTTTGTCCTATCAATCCTTTTGTCCTATAAATCACTTGAGGCTGACCACCTATCTCTTTGATTTCTCTGGAGAAGCTAATGAGGGCTCTTACTTAAAAACAAATCAGAGCGAAAAGAATCTAGTAGATAAATTTGTCCCCTTAAGCCAAACTCAGCAGTTGAAAATGTGAGCTGCTGCAGAAAAAGCATAAGGAAGAAATAGCAACCCCATCATTGTAAATGTTACTGAACAGCATTGGATATTATAAATAAATTCTCAAAATAGAACTTTGAGGTCTATTTCCAGAAAAAGCAGAATGCACATTATTCAGATATATAGTAAGTAATTGACATTTGTAGTAAGGTCTTCTATTATCTAGGATTGCTATCTTATGATGCAACATTTAAACATGTTTACCATATAACCTTGAGGAGGACATGGATAACACTGAAAAATACAACCTCAGTTCAAAGAAGAATTGTTCAGTATGTCCTGGATAGGGCACTGCTGCTAAACTGACAGTGTCAGACTATGACATAACCAGCAATAACAAACTTCTGAGGTTTATGATTTTCCAGAGCACTTAATATATTCTTTGATACCTTATACTGCCATTGTTAACTGCTGGCAGAAAAGTCTCTTTGACATGCTCTTAATTTCCCAGGAAAAAAATCCATCATGTTATTGAAGGGCTCAATCCACTACTTCAGGAGAGGGTTTGCTGCTGCCTCCTCCTGTTTGGCTGTTTTTAATAATAGGTTTTTAAAAAAATAGTGAAAATTGCTGGCAGCAATTAAAGGTATATACAATATTATTTTTAAAAGCAGATTTTGCAGGGTCTGAAATAAAGACTTTAAATACATAAGTGATACTGTAGGTACCCACAATGTGAAGATGTGTTTGTTTTTCCCCTGGTGCTCTATAGCACCATAGGAAGCTCCTTTGCACAAACTTTAACGTAGTCTAAAAAGAACTCTTCAGCATAAATCCATGGGGTTTCCTTAGACACATGAATAGTGTGACTGGTTTAACTGTACAGAAGCAAACCCAAACCCAGATCACACACTAATGCACATTTCAGTGTTCCATGCTACATTGTTCCCCAACAACATTTAGTAATAGAAAGAGCTTCTCCCAACAAATAACCTGCAGTACTTACGTTATTGCAGAAACTCCAAGGAGTTTTGACATAGCAAGGAATGGCTGTGAAGATGGTGATGGTGGGGAGCTCTGGGGCAGCACCATTGTCGTTACTGTATCCTGAGCTGTAGCTGGTCTCAGGAGTAATATAAGGGAGAAGAGTGGAGGAGGGTTTGTAATGCAGTGGTTATGACATCCCTTTGTCAAGCAGAAACAAGCTCGTGTTGCTGCACATGCCTTGGCAGTGTTTGAACCACATCCCACATACCTAAACCAGAATAACTTTTACTAAGAGATTTTGGTTTCATCTGCAAATGCATCCTGCTGATTGAAACAAGACTAACAGCTCTTTCATCTCCCTATTGACATCAAATTCAACCCACTAGCATTAATCGCAGATCTTAATTTGTACTCTTTTAGTGCTACTTTTATGAAACTCTGTGACTTCAGGACATGCTGCACTAGCTACAACCATATCAGGAAGGAGAAATTTCCTTTCTTGATTTTATTCTTCTCCACACACTCCACAGGTAGTACAGAATAGGTGTTCCTGATGCAATTACGCCAAGGTACCCATAAAGATGTTTTGCAATTGGGATTGAGTCTATTGGTTAGATAAACAGATATTAGACATAAATAATGCTTGTTTTTAAAATCCCATTAATGCCTTGCTGTTTATCCTTTTTTCCTTCATAATCACAGAGTGTAGTAGAAAACAGCTTTCAGTCTGACATTACGGCTGTTGCCTTCCCATCTGCTATTTCTGGAGGCAGGTGAACTTTCCATTTCCCACATGTGCTTCACAAAGAACTGTCACCTGTGAGAGGATGGCAGGGTGGTACTGCTGGCTGTGGCCCTGTACCCTGACAAGCATTGCTTTGGAGAAGATTCCCAGTGAGCCAGAAATGTCATATTCCATGGGCTACAGTGCCTTTTTCCACTGAGTAATGATCTGTGGTTGTTTTCAGGAACTGCCTGATTTAGAAGATGTAGATGTAAATGAATTTTCTCCAGAAGAGAAAATCTTTGTTCAAGAGGTAACATTTCTATTAATTCTAGTAATGAATCTTCCCTAAACACATTAGAAATGTTTTGCAAAGTGAGGTTGTGAAATGCTCGTTTGAGAGAGGCAGTCACTTACACATTTATAAACTAAAATGAATGGTTTCAACACATCATATCCACTTGTAAATATTTTTTTTAAATTGACGTTTTATGTTACTGCATAGCAAAACTAGGAGAATGAGAACCTAAGATCAAGTAATGCAACAATTACGTAAGTTTAATTTCTTAGTGGTATGTAGTGTTATAATAATTATTACTCTTAAAATATACTTTACCAGTACTAATGTGGCACAAAGGACTGAACAGATAGAACAAATCACCTGCTGTTTAATACAATCTGACATTTCAACTGAAAACACAGAGAGATTGAAACTCCTCCCCTCCACTGCAGGCCAGTCCTTGTTCACTCTAGTGTTTTGCTTTCCTCAAACTAATCTTTTAGTCAAAAGCCTAAAAACAGAAACAGAAAGAGAAGAGGAAAAAGTAAAAAAAAACCCAAATATTAGAAGTTTAGATTCTCATGCTGATCACAAAATCATACTGGCCTTGCTGGAGACACAGAGGCTGATAAAAAACATGTTCTTATAAGTCTCTCCAAGATAATGTCAACTTTTGCTACAGTCAGCATAAAGTATGGAATTTATTTTCTCTTTTGATCACACACTCCTAACAGCATTGCAAAATGTCTTGGCCAAAAAAGCCACCAGTTAGAAGGAAGCAAGGGAAGGGAATGAAGAGGATTTCTGAAGGAGTATATGTTAGCAGCTCTCAAGCTCCAAAGGGTGCTCAGTTCTCAGCTGAAGACAGATGAAGATGTTAGTCAGGTTCCTCTGCTTGGAGTAAAATAGAATGCAGCCCACACTTTGCTAAATTGCTGAAATAGGTCTTTTTATGAGCTGTTGCTAGTTTATTGTCAGTTCATCACTGATGCCTGAAAAATAGTTAACCTAAATCATCCATAAAGCAGCAGTGCTGTGGGTGAAGTGCATCTTCCATACATTTTAGGAGAACAGTACATCAAAGTTGACAACTGTTACATGGATCCAAGGGATATTTACCCATCATTCAGCTTTATATCTAAGAATAATATATTTTCAATTATATTTTCTACCTTTACAGCAGGACTATCAGCCAAAGATTGAAATAATTTCTGAAGTGGCAAACGACAGCAATTCTACATTAGAGGAAAACAATAAAAGCATGTTTGAGAATTCAGTAGAAGTTGTTCCAACAGCAATTTTTTCAAATGTGTGTAAGAGTCATAAAGAGAATGAGAAGGAGCACTTAAGACCTCTTCTTGAAAGCTTCTTCAGAGAGCCTGCTAATTCAGAAAGATACCTGGAGATCAAAGATAAAGAAGACCTCCTGAAGCCCTTGACCCAAGAAGTAGTCACTGAGCCTCAGGATCATCTGCTGTTGTCACCAGTCTGCCATCAACCAGATGACTGTCACCTAATGGAAGGGGATGGTAAGATCACAGTGACATTCATTACAGAGAAAAAAGTGAGTGGCACATGCACAGTAAAGATAAGGATCTGTTCAGCTCTTGTTGAAGCTAGTTAGTTAAATCACCTCTTCCTTTTATTTATGTGGGAATCCTAATAAATTAGGAATTAGAATGTTATTTTCTCTTTTTCTACACAGGATTCCTTGCTGAGTTTCATTTAAATGTTTTTTAAAAATAAGGCTCTATGTTTCTTTTTTCAGTATTAAAGACCACCAGTGAGTTTTTCATTTGTCTTCTGCCTTTGTGCTTTTGTCAGGGAATGGCAATGATGGAGAAGCACAGGGCCTGGCTGAGAGTGAAGGATGTCCTCACAAAGCACAGGGTGACAAGGACAGTGAGAAAGGATTGGATTAATCCCTTTGAAAAAAACGGACCAAATTTGAAGAACAGCACCTGGCTGACTGCGAGGAATTATTCCCAAAATACAGAAGAGTCCAGCAATAGGACCATTAGTTAAAACTGACCTAATACTGTGATACAAAAACCCGCCACCGTCAGCTCGAAGCTCCTCGGGGCAGCTGGCTGTCCACTACTTTGCAAACTACTGTTTTGATGTTAAGTTCCAACCTTATGTTATTTGTGCCTTTGCATTCTTCTAGAAATTACTTAGTTAAATGTTTATAATCTTAGGGTTTCATTATAGATGTAGTTTCAATGCAAAATGGAATGTGTATCTGTCTTTTGAACTAAATAAAGATTCTACTTGTAACCACATGTATTTTAACTTGGTGTTTTATATTTTAACTCCATACCAGTGTACATCATATCAGATGGACTCCAATGGCAAATGGAGATTGTTTCTTAATGGGATATTTTACAGATCTAATATTCATTGACATAATGATTGTTTATGCCAAAACAGATGCAGAAATAGCATCCATGCCTGGAAAATATAGTTTTACCTTTTCGGGCTGTCTGTGATGAAGCCTACACTTACATCTGCTGCTTTCATTGTTTTTCATTGTGAGATGATCTGGATCAGGATCCGATTTTGAATATAACTAAAAAATAACCAATATATAGTCAATAGTGGCAGAAAGCTTTGGTGCAAAAAGCACCTTAATGGCATTCTTTCATTTGCTTCTCTCTTACATCACACTGGTAGTCTTGTGCCAAAGTGAAATGGAAAACAACAGCAGCAAAGCTTCTGTCAGGTTCTCTTCTTCCCTCCCACTTTTTTTTTTTTACCTTCTCCCCCTTCTGAGCTAGAGAATAAAACTTAGAGAAGTAGGGGTGGCTTGAGAGCAGTGTTTCCTCTGTGACACCATGAAGAGAGATTTGGGGGAAATGGACAACTCTTGGCTAATTCTGCTGGGGCAGTAATGGCCCTCGTCTTCCTGACACAGGAGTGGCTCTGCTGCTCAGGTAAAAGTAACTGCAGTGTTCAAGCACAACTAAGACAGTTGGTCTCATCACCAAGGGCTGACAATGTTTTTGTGATATAATGAACAATTGCAATTTCAGGAATAGCTTAAGCTCTAAGTGATTTCACTTCATTAAGCCACGCCCAAGTTTAGATGAATGTCTTTTTTTTCAGGTTTCTATAAATCCTTAATCATTCGTAATAAACAGAATTGAACAGGTCTTGTAGATGTGCACATTTAAAGAAATCAAAGATTACTATGGGCTTGCTGAAAAGATGCGTTTCCAATTATCTGGGCTTAGGTGCCACCTGGTGCCAGGTGGCTTAGGTGCCACCTAAGAGAACTAAATCTCACCGTAACAAAATAATTGTAAAAGCTCTCAGGGAAGACAACACAATTGCTTTAAATTGCAGTCATTTTTCACTTGCCATGAGTTAAAGCATGCTGGAAAAATCCTTGACCTCCAGGGCAGGGCGGGAGGGTGAGCCAAGGGCCTGTGGAGACCAGGCTTGTCTGAAAGCACCTTTGCAGGAATCTGCTCTTCAGAAAGCTGTAAATGCTGCCACCAGCCTGTGTGAGCTCTGTCCTAAAAAGTAGCTGCTGCTTTTTCTGACAGAACGCTGGATAAGGAGTACTTTAAGGACTTTGGGTTGTGCATTTTCTCTGCTGTGCTTTAGTATCTGTCCTGTTACTCTCTTACTACACTGAAGTAAGCAGGAAGGACAGTATTATGTTTGTAAACTAAAGATTTTAAAAAGTAGTTCCAAGAGTGAAGTTTGAGCTTCATTATCACTGAAATAAAAAAAAAAATTGGATAAATGGGGGAAAAAAGTAGTTTCAAGATCTANCAAAATAATTGTAAAAGCTCTCAGGGAAGACAACACAATTGCTTTAAATTGCAGTCATTTTTCACTTGCCATGAGTTAAAGCATGCTGGAAAAATCCTTGACCTCCAGGGCAGGGCGGGAGGGTGAGCCAAGGGCCTGTGGAGACCAGGCTTGTCTGAAAGCACCTTTGCAGGAATCTGCTCTTCAGAAAGCTGTAAATGCTGCCACCAGCCTGTGTGAGCTCTGTCCTAAAAAGTAGCTGCTGCTTTTTCTGACAGAACGCTGGATAAGGAGTACTTTAAGGACTTTGGGTTGTGCATTTTCTCTGCTGTGCTTTAGTATCTGTCCTGTTACTCTCTTACTACACTGAAGTAAGCAGGAAGGACAGTATTATGTTTGTAAACTAAAGATTTTAAAAAGTAGTTCCAAGAGTGAAGTTTGAGCTTCATTATCACTGAAATAAAAAAAAAAATTGGATAAATGGGGGAAAAAAGTAGTTTCAAGATCTATAGATTCCTTTACTTTGGTTCTGATTTTACCAGATATACCCACCCTGACCAGCATTTTAGTTTGGAGAACTCAGCAGATCTCTGAGCTCTCTTTACACATATCTTACACAAGAGGTTTCTCCAGCTCCTGTGTGTTCACACAGTGACCACAACCCACCAGTGGGCCCTACATGAGCTCCCAAGTGAATCCCCTGAATGCTTAGAAGAGATTTTCACTCTCTGTGAGGACTTGGGAAGGCGGAAAGGAGTAAGGGGTGGGCAAAAGGAGAGAAATGCCAAAGCAGGACTAAATGAGAAAAGGAAACATGTTTAATTAGTGTTTTCTGTAAAACTTTACAAATGTACAGCATAGTGCAAAAACGCAGTCTCAGCACATCATCTTCAGGTCAAATTAACAATGTAAAAAGCCAAGGAACATGAGCTTGGTTCTTCACAGGAGTGGCTCCCAAATTCTCTTCCTGGAGGTTCGTCTCTCACCATCAAGCTCCAATCTCATGTTTATAGTAGAGCGAAAAGCCTAAAGAAAACCCCAAGACCCTCCCTAGAGGCTGCTCACTGTGAGCACAGGCTGCTGCTTGCACTGTAAAACACTGCAGGCTGAGATGGTGTCAGGCCCTTGGCCAAGCAGCACCTGGGTCTGCCCACAGGCAGCTCTCGAAGGTGGTTCATTTCTCAACCCCAAATGGACAACCCAGTAAGACACTGAAGCGTACGCCCAACCTCAAGCATGTGACAAGCTTCATAAAAATATGGGAAAACTACTCAAGGGCTTGAAATAAAGCATGTGCTTAAATACCCTGTTGGATCAGTACATTCAATGTTAACATTACAGCAGCCTAGAGCGTGGAAGTTCAGAGAAGGATGTAAATCTTGAACATATGCTGGCTGTCAAGTGTCAGGAGACACCAGACAGTTTTCAGTTACCTGTGAGAAAAGAAATAAACAAAGTGCAACTCAACGACTTTCCGTTGCTGGAAATGGCAAAATAGAGTAGTCTGATCTAGGTGAACTTTGTGAGCAAAAATCTGTCAATAAGGAAAACCTTGTCCAGGATACACTCAAGCACATCCTCTAAATACCAGGCCAATGGGGACTGCCAGAATTTTCCCTTAACCCTGAATACAAAAGTGGTGGCTGGGATAAATTCAGAAGCTCTCACAACCTCACACCTGCACAGACTGCACCACCGAGGCAGTGACACAGCTCCCAGCACACAGGAATCAGCTGGGGGAAAATGTGCTCAAAAGTGAATATTTCTGAACTAACACATGTGTTCACACATTGATAAATGGATGGAGGAAAGGGCTGTGACAGGAGGTCCATTTAAAACATGCTCATCTTATTGAAAAGATTTTGAGTCTTTACTCATCTGATTGATTGACTACATTTTGGAGTGGATGCTGCTTGACCAAGATGCTCAGAAATATGGTTTATAACCAAGAATTGTTATGATAATGAAAGCAGGCAAAGCATTTCTTCAAATGATACTGGCACAGCTTATACCTCCCTGTCTAAGCCCTTAGGAGGCCTGAGTTAATTGAATTTCCTGGATCTGTTCTACTGCAGTTGAGTAGCTTTCCTAAGGAAAAGCAATTCAGGTAGAGGATATTGAGATAAATAATACGTTCTCATTAGAACTACAGCATAAAAAACAAAGCTCTGCTTTGTTGAGAAACTCAGTTGTCAGAAACCACATGGAAGGGGGAGATTACTTCAGCCTTTGAGGCTGGTCTCAGATGCACAAAGGACAGAAGAATAGTTTGTGGGACATGGTGGACTAACCCTTCTGCCTCTCTCCTACACTGAGCAGCTGAGAGTTCTTCTAAAAAGGGGATCCAATCAATTAAACTGTTTAATCAAATTTTATACATCAATAAACCAACAGGCACATCTTTAGAGGAAATAGAACAGGTCAAAGCCAAGGGAAAAAAAACATTGGACTGGACATGGAATACTTAGCCAGCACCAAAACCCAGAGTATGCTCCCTCAGTTCTCTCTGCATATGAAAAATTGCATGTGCAGAAGAGTTTATCCCTTTTTTAGTTTTTTAAGTATGGAGTGCCCTGCCTTTATCTAAGAGAAAAGAAATTTAGGGCAAAACAAATCCCAAACAAAAAATGCTCTCAACTCAGCATGGGATGTTTTGTGGCCTGTAATGGTCTGTAGCTCTCAGAGAGCCAGAGACACATTCTGGTGGGGGGTCACTCAGAAAATTATCTTTTGCATACCCTGAGAGATCTTCTGTTTCCTACTCACCCCAGAAGAATAAGGGAGAGGCACACGTGATCCTATCAAACACAGAAAATGAATAAAAAGTATTTTTAGAGCATTGGACTGGCATCAAGAAGGGTCAGGCATCTTAGCTAATCTGTGCTGCCCCGATAAAATCCAAGACTTTGCTGTTGCAGACACTAGTCAGGATTGCTATTTTATGAAGTTCTAGATGGATTTTCACTTAAATTTTATTAGAAGATTTGAAATTTCTAAAAGCATTTTCAATTAAAAAAAATTCTGCCAAGTTCTCACTCCCTCCTGGAGCAAGCACCAGAAGGAGTATTTTGTTTTAAAACCCGCTGAAATCCAGGTGCAGGGAGAGTAATGCAACAGCTACCAACCATTTCCATCTACTCAAAAGAAAAAGGGCACAAAAAGAAACTCTCTTGCGGGTTTCTGAGTCACTTTTGTTTCTTTACATTCAAACCTGCGGATGCTTGGATGAGAGGGAGATACTGTTTCTTGGAAGCAAAATCACTGAGTGTTGTCTGTTGAAGAGCTCAGGTTTAAAGGGATATCTCCTTGGACACCCACAGAGGACATGTAGGAAGCCATATTTTCAGATGGAACATAAAGTGATGAACTTTCAGGCAAGCTGATGAGGTCATTTCCAAAGATGGACTGACGATCGATGGGGAACTGCTGGGCACTTTCAAGAATGACATCTTTCCCTAGGAATGCAAACAGACAGGAAAAAACTCAGCTTCTGGAGGGCAAGTTACTGAAATTTATGTATGCAGAACTGAAAAGTGACAAATCCCCACTGCAACAGAAGTGAGGAACCTCACTCCAGACAAAAATGTGTGTATATATATATATATATATATATATATACACACAAATAGATATACAGTCAGTGCTGGACATTGTATCCAGCTGCTGACATTTTTAACACCTTAAAGACATTCCCATTGCCAAGTCCACAGAGCTGCCGGTGCTCCTACCTGGGCAGGTGTTGTTAAACGGTGGGTTGAACACTTTTGGGGGCAGCTCAGTTGCATTCTTCTCCACATCCACTGTGAGTCGCTGCATCTTGATGCAAAAATATAAACTACAATGTACAATTATACAAAGACAGGGGAGCTTGTTAGAACTAGGCCATTTCTGAACATGCTTCATCACGCTGCACAACACCCACCAGTAACACCAGCCATCCTCCCCTGCCCTGCCTCTCCTTCCAGCCTCACCTGTACTTCACTAAAATAGCCAAAACCATGTGCTCAAGGGCAGATCTGCCTGAAGGAGAGGGTTAAGGGAGGTGCAATGTCCAGTTTAGATCTGGCTAATATGGCTGAAGATCATGTCACATGAGGCCAGGCTGGTGTCACTGTGGCTGTCCCTGCCCTTCAAAGCAAACCCACAGTCCTCTTCAGCCAACAGCAAATATGAAAGGGGTTTTCTGTCCATTTGTGTATGACTATCTTTAAAGTAAAACTAACTTTTGCTTGCACAGTGCTCTAGACACAGAGCTACTGCAGGTATTGCTTCCAGGCTTCTCTATGCTCACGACTTTCTGTAGGACAAGAAAACATAAGGACAGGCTGCACCAGCTGCTGGGAAATTCAGTGGCTTGAGGACTGAGCTATTGAAAGCTGCAGCCTCCCTTCCTGACCTTTTCTCTTATGCAATCCTTTTTAAAAGGGAAGAGCTCTTGCTTCCAAGACTTGCTAATATTAACTATCTCTTCAGACACTCTCCTTCCTAACTCTCAGGAAGTGGAATTACCTAGTAAATTCAAAGTCATTAAATCAAAACCTAAAAAGGATGTTGATAACATGAAAAAGGCTCAGAGACCTTTCACACTTCATTAGAGTAGATTATACTTGGCTTTTGCATCTGTAGAGATGGCAGAATTATCCAAGTCTTCATCCAACTTGGCTGCCAGCAAGGGCTCTGAAAATTCACCCTCCATCATCCAGGAAAAAGAACCCAGCCATGAAACATACTTCCAACCTAAGCACTTCTATGAGTCTTCAGTTTCCTTCACTGTTTGTTGAATCACCATATGCACTTCAGAAATGTCTGTGTCAATGTCAATTCCAAACAAATGCTGCCAAAAAATTTCTCCTTGTTTCTTCATGTAGGGGAATGCACGAACCTCTATTCTAATTGCATGTGGTTTTACTGCTCCTGAAATGTACAGGAACAGCTGCTCTTTACAAAGGCATATTTTATAAAGAGCTTTGGCACAAAGACACGTTAAGAATCTGTGGTATTAGTAAGATGTGACATTCATTCTAAGAGAAAGTTTAGAGCAGCCAGTTGCAATTAAAGACTCTGGGATAACAACACTCAGTCAGAGTTTGTCTCTAAACAAGGTCAAGAGTATAATACAGCACTCTCAGCCTGCCCTCAGGAGATGCCTACATGCTGTACTTCAGCCTACTCTCCCCTCTGGCTTTAAAATAACTTCTTCAGTTATGTAAAAGCTCTGCTTTGTAGTTACATTATTATCTAGGCAGCCTGATCTACTGGAAGGTGTCCCTGCCCATGGCAGAGTGTTGGAACAAGATGAACATTATGGTCCCTTCCAAACCAGGCCATTCTGTGGTTCTATGATTATTATTATCATCATATCTCACAAATACTCAGCTCTTACCGGGGACAGACTGGCATCCATTTCAGTCATATTCCACTCACTCAAAGATAAATTGGGATTAAAGACCTGTTTGGAGAAAAACAGAGTTAGGGCTCTGAAAGGTGTAATGGTTTGAGATAATCGTGTTCTTTGTTGTCTGCTGGAGGTTGTAGTCCTGCACTTACTGAAGCTACAGGCAAAGGCTCCTGTGTGCTGACTTGTAGCACAGCCAGAACAGCCCAGGCCAAGCCATGGGCACTCGAGCTGATCCACAGGCTCAGCTCTGCTGCTGCCAGGGGAGGGACAGCACAGACACCTGGTGCCACAGGCATGTCATAAACCAGGGCAGCTCTTTGTATCTCTGTGCAGGCAAGATTTTTGCTGCTCTTGCGTTCTAGGACACTTCCAGATTCATATGGTTTTTAAAAGCATTCCAAAACTTGGTAGCAGAGGGCAGATTACTGCTGCATCAATGCTTCCATGGCAATTTCCTGAGAAGTCTAAGCAATCTGGGAAAAGGAGCTGTTGATCTGGGGGTCAGTTTTATGATTCATTCTCACTCTTGTGACGTTAGTTGCACAGAGAGAGAGACGTGTGTTGGTAACAGGAAAGCACTTCCTAATGAGAAACAAGAAACAGAAACCAATGGAGCCAATGATAGAGCAGGACATTTTGACTCTGTAAAGTCGAAATTAATCACAAACACTTGGGAACTGATTTGAAGAGAATAAGAGTGGGTTTTTTAAGGTGATTTTTCACTCCTGTTTATCCATGCAAGCTTGCAAGGTGCCTGTATCTGAAGCACCTCCTCAAGGGAGCATATCTTTGATGTATAGATCCTTTTCTTATGTACAGAGTTATTTGATTACTGGCAAAAACTTTTCATATACTATCTATATGTACAAACCTTTCTATTTCTGCATGTATTCCTAAGAACAAAGCCACAGTCCATCACTAAAGAAAGGTGATCTGAGAAATGAGACAGATAAATATCTCAGCAGAGAGGGAATTTGACATCAGCTACACTTCCCAGAATGTGAGGAGAAGGGGAAGGTAGTAAAACATGAACACTATCTAGGAGTATCTAAGATGCAGAAAATAAACTATCCCACACAAAACAATTACCAAACTAGCTGGAGAGTCATATTAAACCTATTTTACATGAATGTGTCAGGGTTCATGTTGATTTCTTTACCAAATGCACTGTGTTTTGTTTTCCTAGAAGTTCAAATATGCATCTTTTCAGAATTGTGAAAAAAATCCATTATTTAAATCTGAGATCTTGCTAGTTCTTATGAACAGGTCAAAACAGGGCTGTGACTCTATGGGCAGCATGTGGCAGATGAAATGCCACACAACAACAAGCAGCACGGTCTGATTTACAGCCCTAAGGAATCCTTCTGAACTTCCTGACTCAGCCTCCCCAGCAGCACTCACATCCAAGAGGCTGGCAGGCTCCAGGCCATACTGCTGGCTCCTCAGCAGCAGCTGCAGCCCCTCCAGGCTCCAATCGGTGCCCTCCAATGGGTCTGAAATATCTGTTCTGAGAAAACACAAGGGGAAACATTGCCACAAAGGAAACTTGCATAGATACACATAGAAAGAAGGACCAAGCAACCTTCCAACAGGATGTTTATGATTAAATCTCATCTTGAAAACCAAGAGCTCACTGTCAGTCTGGGTTTATTCTATATAACTTGGTTTAATCCCAGCACACAGGAGACTGGGCTGATAGTAAAACAAGTGAGACTTGCCCCCTCATAGTGACATATGTGGTTTGGGGATGGATAGTCTGTGAACACCTCCTCAAGACTGTGAAAATTAAAGCTTTCCTTAAAAGATATCTTTTTGAAGGCACTTGGAATCAAAACAGGCTGCATTGCCATCCTTCTTGGTCCAAGAATTACTGTTAACTTAAGGTCACCCTCCCTCCCCACCCTGCAAATGGGAAGAGCAGCCATGAAACAGGCAGGGCCACAGCTCTCCCTCGCTTGCCTCACCTGTCCAGCAATGCCCTTCTGCCTCTTCTCTCAGGTGGCTGAGAGGTCCCTGCTGGGGCTGCACCACAGCTCCCTTTGCCCTCCAGAACAGACTGAACCATGGAGACTGGGAGCACGGGGGGTTCGGAGCAAGCCCGGCAGCCTGGCAGGGGGACATCGGACTCAGCAGTGGGTTTCACTCCAGGGCTGACTGGCTCTTCCTTGATCAGCATGAGGCACTTCTCTCTGTACCAGAGACAAGACTTAGCACCACACACACCTGGTCTGCAATGGCCTTGTGCTACCAGGAAGGGCAGTAGCACAAGGGATTGCTTCCAATTCGCATCAAACTGCCCCAGAAAATGTTTTCATTCCCCGATACAGGCAAAAGAAACTGGCAGCCTTGTTTTCTTTTCAGCAAGATCCAGAAAGATGCTCAGCTGGAATATCTTCAGTCACTTCACTAGCCACAGTTATAAAGAATTTGCCTCACCCAATTGTTTTGCAGATATGGAAAATACACTTCCATGGGTCGATCATTCCTCCAATGAGTGTTAGGGTTAAACGTTCATTAGGCTAGAGAGGTTCCTCTGAAAAAGAAAAGTCTCCACCCTCGAGATAGGAATGGGATAAGTAAGACCTTCCCATGCAGGAGTTAGGTTTGGACCAGCAAGCACTCTTGAGATCTCAATGACAAAGGTCAGGATCTTGTGGCCCTCCAGGACTTGGAGCAGAAGCTATCAAGATCTAACAGTCCCAGTCAGATGTTTTACTTGTTTGAAGGCAGAGGTTTGCCTTTTTCCAGCGAGAGAGGCACTCTGTGTTATTCCCAATGAAGTTTTCATCAGTAGCATTTTGTATGTAAATACCTATCTGTATTACTTATAGGAGACTGTACAGCTCCCTATGAACCTGCAGAGCTGAAGTCCAAGTGACAGAGGCACATAGATCAACAGGTACAGGGCACAGAATGCCATTCTGACAAAATATTATTGTACAACACTCACAGACTTGCTTTGCTGCAAGACAGCACACAAGCCTGTCACACACATGGGATGATATGTGATACTACAGAACCTTCCTCAACATTCCTTGCGGATCATCATTTCATCTCACTGATCCTCAGCTCCCACCAGAAGCTCACATTTATTTAGGAAGTACCACACTTGAACTGATTAGGGCCATAGGTGGCTCAGATTCTCAAGTCATGCAGACACAGTGCAGATCAGAAGCCACCAGATGGCACTCAGTAATTAGTAGAAATAAGCAACTTAACTTGAAAGTTATATTAAAGTTTTTCTGCTTTAGAAATGGCTTCCAGGGTTGAATTTTTTTTATTAATCTGAGGCTCTTAACATGCTTCTAGTTAATTTTTGGCTATGGTTTCAATTATGTGGCATATTTACAGGCAATTTCTAGAGTAATAACTGCCTTGCCTCTACGCCTGAGAAACTGTTTCCATGATTCATTTGACTACTTACTTTCCACTGACATAGCTGTAGCTATTCTGCTCTAGCCCTAAATGCACTGCATATCTGTGGCAGGAAGAGATAAGCATTAAAATACCTCTGCATTCAGTTCTTAAGTTACTGGGGCCTTTTCAGAGAAAAGCTGTCAAACATCGGAAGTTGTGATGCAACCTTTCTGTTCTCATTAGCAGAAAGATGTAAAATTTGATTGTTTCTTCTTTGCTGAAGCCAAAAGGAAACCTCCTTTCTCTCTCTTAACAAACCCAACAAGTGTTATTATTTGATAAAGTCTGAGACAGCCTCTGTCTTGAGTATGAAATATAAAGAAACATGGAATATTTCTCAAAGAGGTGAGATGGAAGTTCTTAGCATGAAACTCGGGACTTTGTTTTGAAAGTTATGCTGTTATTACCCCTTTCTAATTCTGCAAATCTGCCCCACTTTGCAAACAGGAAAAAAGTATTCCACCCCACCATCACTATAGAGATTTGTGAATCAGAGAGAAACTTTGGTAGAATTACAGCCAGGAAAGCTCTTGTGAAGAGTTGCATAAGTATGTCCATACATGACTCTGTACTGTTAATCATAAACATGTTTACCTGTCACTTCCAGGAGGGGATTGCATATTCATTATGTTGGATGGTGATGCTTCAGTAACATCAGATATGATGGGTCCTCCAGCAATTCCAGGGCTGTTTAAGCAAGAGGCAGGTTCTGTTGATGGCTAAAAGGAAAGCAAAAATCGTTCTGAGCCACAGGACAAGCCCAAGACCCTATCTGAGATCATTAAGGTTTAGCCACTGGGACCTTGAATCCGCCCTGTACAGAAACCAGCAAAGCTTTTACCTACTGTGCAACATTATAACTTCCTCTCACCTTTTCTCCAACTGCATAGAGGTATAGGTGTGAAATAAACACTGTGACTGAAGTGTCAGCTACCAGGAGGTTTTACCATTTTGTGTAGACTGCTCAACTTTCTCGGAGGGAAAGATCCAACAAAGCCCAACAGGACAGTATGGGTCTCTCATGTCAGCCCATGTATTTTAACTGCATGACAGAAGTGTCTCATATCTGATGATATGGTGTGTTAGGGGGATGGTGGGTATCCCTCAGCAACTACAAAAATCTGGCTCTGGTCAGAAAGATCATAGTACTTCCAGAACATGCTTCTTCCTCTTTTCCCTCAAGGTGAAACAGGCTGGGGTAACACCAAGGAGAGTCTGATGTCCAGGGTCTACCCTTCCCCCCTCCCACATGAACACAGCAGCACAAGTACATGCAGATATCCCTGAAACTGGGGAAACCTCTTCTCTTCTTCACTGCTAAACTCTTGCCAAATTACTTACTCCATAATCTTTATTATTTCATCATTTTTCCACCCTGGCCAAAGCAATCCCACAAAGCTCAGAGGCTGGTGGAAACCTACCGACTGTATGAAGTAGGGGTCATGGAGGGGGTCTGTAGACAAATGCCGGCTGAACTTGGACACTGGTGGAGCCGAGATCCCGTTGTCAAGCATCAGAGGTCTGTGAAGAGAAACAGGTTTGTTTTCTAACACATACTGACTGGCTTCTGGTTCCTCATACAAGAAACATCTCTCAGCCAGGGGCTCGTTTCCCCTGGGTACTCTGTTTTTTCTCAGCTGTAAGGGTCTTTCTTGTCCAGATTTATGAAAATGAAAGGGAAACAACAGCTTTCAAGAAGGTCACCATTAAAAAAGAGCATTAACTATATAGAGAAGGGATGGTCAAGATTTTCTAGATCTTATTTGAAAGACGCAAGTAAAACAACAACCTTTACTTGATAATGGTTTCAAGCTCTAGGCTTGATCCTCAGCTTGTTTTACTGGAGGAAGCTATGCTGACATGATTACTGCAATACTGGGAATCTGGCCTTCTTACCAGCAACCTCTCACTCAGAGCCTCTTCGGCAAAAATACATCCCCATGAAAAGAATACGTGCCAACCACTAACTAAGTAATAAAATAGAGGGAGACCCAAAGCATAGCAGAGTCTGAACTCATTGCATATGGGCTTTTAAAAAATGACTGACTAGACCTTTACAGATGGGCACTAACAAGAAGCAGCAGGTCTGTGGGCTGGTCCTATAGTGGGACTCTCTGTATCCAATAAATGACTGAAATGAAGAGAAAAAAGGAAGGAGCCTCAAAATGGCACTGCTTTTCCATCATGAAACTTCTTGGGTGGCAGACTTTTGTTTTGTAATACAGACCCAGAGAAGCTGGAAACTGGTATATTTTGCTACACCCACTATTGCTATTGGTGTTGTGATCCTGTAATACTGCCTAGAAAATTCCTCTTCTCCGTCTACTGTTCCTCAGCCAGCATAAGCATCTTCTTCTCTGTAAGGTCGGCAGGCTACATGCCACCAAACCTATGTTAGATACACATCATATTCAGTGACTGTGGGTCAAACTAAAGGCTGGGCCCAACCCTGCTCCTACTGATGTCAAGTGGCAAAACTGGAACCCATAGGACCAGCAGTGGGGTCCTGCCCTTTAGCCTCCCACTCGTTAGCATTCCCATCTCCCATCGTGCTCTGTGTTCCTCAAATAAAGGTCATGAGCTGACACGGTGCTTCTCTAAAGACCAGTGAATGGGGCATGTCAGCAGGTCTGACTCGGCAGTTCAGCCCATTCATTTCCCATCACCATGGAGCCCCGGTCCGGTGACCGCCTGCCTGGGTGAGCTGAGCTTGTGCTTTTAGTGAGGGGGCAGCATTATGCACCCGTGAGCGTGTGCACACCACACAAGAGTACTTACAGCTTCCTCTTTATCCCAGTGCTGCTAGGGCTTGATTGGAGCTGGCCAAACAGAAACTGAATCAGCTGTCAGGAGAGATCAAAATCCAGTGTTAATCAGCAGAGTGATTCAGCACTCCGTGCTCTCCCAGCCGTTCTTGTCTCACACATTCCTCCCTCCCAGCAGCACCCCAAAGCTGAGAGCAGCCATGAAATGTAGGAGCCAAATTGCATGAGACATGGGAACCTGAAACAGGAAAGCCGTCCAAGAACTCAAACAGCCTGCCTGGCTTTCAAAGGACACAGCAGGTGCCCACTTTGTGCGAAGACTGCTGGATGCATGTACTCAGGGCTTTCCCTCTCCACTTCCGTGCATGCAGAACTACAGATGGTCCTATCAGACCGAGGAATATGCCTGTCAAGTGCACATTAAAACATTCCTAGGCCTGGAGGTAGACTTGAACTCCGTTAAAGTCTTCAAAGAGGCACTGTAAAGTCTGACAAAGATTTTGCAAGTGAAAGAGGCAGTTTGCTAAGGGAGACCCTGGATGGAGGTCTGAGCTCTTTCAGTAGAGTTTTTCAGCCCTGTGAAATTCAATGTTGATATAATAGGACACTAAAAAGGATGCAGAATGGCTTTGGAGAGGAACCACTTAGCAACATATTCCCAGGTCAGCTTGAACTTAATGCTCTGCTTTGACCTCCAAACAAAGAGAGCATTATTATTATATATCACAGCTGGCTCTTACTCACTGCTCAATATAACAAAATACAGTTGCATAAAAGCCTCTACAATGCTGTGTGGCTGGTCCAGCCTCAGAGCTGGAGGAATGCTTTGATAGCCTCGTGCATCCAGTCCTATGACTCCACGATGCCACGTGAGGGTCAGAACATGGCTCTCGGGCACTGGGAAATGTGACGTGCTCAGTCATGTCAGCACCACCTGGGAATCACTGGAGAGCCTTTCCTATACTTGTCATGCTACATTTTAAGGCAGATGGCTCCATAGGTTGTACAGTAATTCCTTGACTATACCATTAATGCCAGAAAATTTAATAGTTCTGTTATATTCTTCCAGTGGGGGAATAGCTGGCCAATCTGCAGCCTGCAGCTTTGGTGCTGGCAGGAGGGGAGATCCTTTTCTGTACAAAGGAAAGAGGAAAGATTCGGGAAGCCCAAAGGCATCAGTACAACCAGAACACAGCTAATATAGGGCAATTCATGAGCATTGTGCTCTCTTGCTCAGTACTTCAATAAAAGAGGGGTTTCTAAAATCAGCAAGGACTGACAGGGAAATTAAATTGTTTTGCTTGAGAGCGTAGTCTATGCTCTGTTAATGACCTCTTTCCACGGGACACATGAAAATATAACACAACTTGAAAGAAAAGGAAAATAAAATACTGCAATATCAGAGTTGGAGATTATGGAACAAGAAAAAAAAACAGAGGAGGACATAGACTAGGACAAGTGAGTTTGGATTGTATATGACCACTACCTTGTTGATCACTTTCTGTTGCTGTGAGTGATTCTGCCGGAGAGAAACAACTTCCCGCCAAAGAACTTCATTTTGCCTAAAAGTGAAACAGAAATTTTCTGTGAGCACAGGAACATCCCAGCGGCCCATGGTGCTGCCATGACATACAGCAGATCCAACTGTGCAAAGTCTGTCTCACTTTGAAGCTCTTGTGTTTGTCAGGTGTCTCAAACAGAGTCATACAATTGCCTTACTTGTTCTTCCTTGATGTCAAAACTATAGACCAAAGCATGGAGGAAAAACAAATAAAGAGAAGCAAGAATTTATAGGGGAAGGTAACAAGAGAACACGTGTGTTTAGTTTTTGTGGGACATTTGGGTCAAACTCAGAATTTCAGCAAGGCCTGATTTGTGACTTTGGATGATTTGTATCACCAAGACTATCCTTCCACAAGAGCCAAAAAAGTCCAACCTCTCCACAACTGCCCTGGTGCTCCCAAAGACAAAGAGATCCTATGGATAGAGAGAGACCCTGTGTATCCATACCTGCTGAAACCTCATACACATGGTGGTACAAAGGTGTGTTTGGAGCAGCAGCTAAAGAGATGCTTCTGCATCTCACAGCCTTGAACTGGGAGGACTGTAATGATTTTATTAGTGGGAGTGACTTATTTAAACCAGCACAGACCTGTGTCCAGCTTGCACAGAGAAAATTTATTTTCTGTCTGCAAATGAAGCAGCACGGAAGGGAGACCACAGGCATCCTTTAACAGGCAGCCCCAGTAAGTGGGATGGGAGATGCAGAGTTTATTTACCATGCTGCCTTCAAATCTGGATGCCAGCCAAGTCCATGCTGCAAAAACTTTTGCCAGTCAATTTATCTCCAGGGTATATGGATGTACCAAAACTGTCAGGCCAGCAAAACCTATCATATAGGTAACACTGATAAATCTTTTTGCTTTTTAGTCTTTCATAGTGTGGATGGATACTAGGTAAGGTACAGGGCTAGAAAGAGCACAGTAGAGCATCTTTTACAGCAAGAATCTTTACAGTGAACTTTCTCTACTGGTAGTGACAGGATTTTCACCAAAGCAACATTTCTTAGTCTGACAGCTTTTACTGGAGTAATGTCCTAATGGTTCTTCACCAGTGTAAATCTCTTAACATGGTCTCAGCCTGGGATTTCTCCTCTGTCATAGTTCATAAAAATTGTATTCTTTTCATCAGTTGAATGCAATTTTGCCTTTTGCTAGATGAAGGGAGAGAGTAAGCAAATCAAACAGGAGAATAAATTAAAATCAAATAATTGGTCAAACAATTGATACTGGAATTCCTTAAAAATTAAAGCAAACACAAGCCTAGATACTCATTGCCACTCTACCTGGATTTTTCAGTGCCATCTCATGCATGTGCTAAGTGTGGGAGTCATTAAAAATTGATGTAAACATGAGTCCATGAACTCATGGACTCACGTAAACACTACAGCAGTTCTTGTGTTATATATTATTAGGTACTATATTTTTTAGATCAGTCATAAATTTTGGAGGTGGAGGATGGCAGAGAGGTATTTTTTTACATTTTTAATAGCTGGAATGGACTCCAACACATTTCTGCCAAGGACTCTTCCGTGTGTGAGAGTGTTACATCTTTACCATAATTTCTATCCAGAGGAAATAGTTGAGTTATGTTCACAGGTTATACACATATTTCCTACATGATCTCCTTGGTGCCTTCCTAATATGTAAAGGGAAAATATAAAGACAGAGAGGGTGAGCATTAATTCATATTTTGTAGACCAGGTGTGCATAGAAATTCTACATGTTATTGTCTCAACAGATCTAGTCCCTGTGATCAGTCCCGGGCTCACCACATGCGCCCTGAGAGGGACATGTGTAAGGCTCCTCCTTTCAACCATTCCCCACAATCCACAACTCCAGAGAAGCAAATGCCCATAAGAAGCAGCCTGAGTAGGATTCAACTCACTGCTTCATGTCCTGCACTTGACACTCCATGTTCTCCTGCTGACTTCTCAGTATCTGTACCTCGTATAGCAACCGGCTGAGGTCCTCCTGGCGCATCTTGGTCTCCTCACTTTTCACTACTGACACCTGAGGAATAAAAATCAAAGATGGATTTTACTAATGCAAGAAGGCCATGGACAGAGGGTCATTGCAGTGGCTCAGGTGCAGGACTGTCACCAGATGGGCTGAAACACAAGGACTGGCAACATGCACAGGAGTCTAAACTATCCTTAGGGTACTATTGCAAGGGCCAAAGGGATGAAATAGAGCAAAGTGGGGGACAAATCTATTTGTACAGAGTGTCTGCTGCCAGAAGAACATTCCCTGCCAAAGTTGGGACCTATTTCAAATCAGCCTGGGGGAAGATTTGATTGAAGATTTGAATACTTCAAAAGTATTTTGAAGACCAGAGAGAAACTGAACTAGACTGTTTGATTTAATCTTTCCATTCTACAGAGATACCCAATCCAGCCTTGTGTTTTACATACTACAGTTGGATTTCCAAAAGGCTTTTGCTGAAGTCCCTTTTCTGAAGTTCCTATGCTAATTCAGTAAGAGAGCAGCCCTTTGGGGCATTCATAACAGGTTGAAAGACAGAAAATAGAAGGCAGGAGTAGGTTCTCTCTTCTGTCTTCATCTCAACAGGAGATGGCTGTTGGGGACACCACAGGAGTTAACACCATATTTCTCTACAAATGTGGGTAACAACTCAAATGCAGAGGGGTGGGAAGCAAGCCTGGCCATGCAGCACTGTGTGAAGGTCTTGTGATACCAAGCAACAGAGCGAAAAAATACAGTCAAAACTCTTACCAAAACTGAGCCCTGAACACTGAGGACCCCTACCCCAGCTGCACATGCATATGGGGAGGACAGGAACGAGACCACAGGGTGATGCTGGAGTTACACTGAGCAGGATGTGGCAGGTGCACATTCCCCCTGCCCACCCAGCACCCCTCACCTTCCTCTTGATATGCTCCAGGAGGTGCTCGTGGCCCTGCAGGAAGCAGAGGTGCTGGAACTCAGTGTCGTCCCGCTCGGGCTTGACAAGACCCCCCTGCTCGATGTTCACCACCTTCCTGAAGCCATCTGCATAGAGAGGACAGGGGTGAAGGGCCAACAGACAACAGCACCCTCTTCATCTCCCACCCTCATTGCTTTTGAGGACACTTCTGTTCACTCTCCACACTTTTGGAGCTGCTGGTGCTCAGGGCACAGTCATGCCCCCTCACCATAGCTGGGCATGCTTTTGGACCATATCCACAAGAATCCCAGCATGAGGGAGAGCCCTGTGCATCCCATTGGTCACCCCTGCTAACATGAAAGGCTTGCAACCATGGGCATCTTGGTCTGCCAGGTCTTAGGAATTTCTGGTTCCATTTGCAAGCCAAGGGATTCAGGGAAAGGTTTTTCAAAGGCACAGACCATTATCAGGTGCCACTTTCAGAAAAAAGAGTCACACGCACATTTGGAAATCTGCTTTGAATACTTCTCTGAAGACCAAAAAGGTTTCTAAACTGTATTTAAGGACTGGCCTAAAATTTACAATAATGTTACTGCACAATGAAATAGCAATATTAAAACTCGACTGAGGAACTTTGTAAGTTACTCATCAAATAAATTCCAAGAACTATCAGAAAACACCTATATGTAAACAGTCATGGTGTAGAAGTGGCTGAAAATCAGACAAAGTGAAATGTCTGATCAGGAAAGCAAGGCTTGAAGGGAGAAGTACTGTCTGTTCTACTGTCTGTTAGTTCAGGGATACAGCTGGTGAAATGGAAAAACTCGAGGCATGCAACCCACAAAAGCAGCAGTTTTGAGGGTAAGTGTTGCAGTATCAGGCTGCTGGAAAAAGCTTCATATAGAATAAAATGGAAAATAAATAATAACAGGTCATCAAATTGATGCAAGAGAAGCAGAACACCTGGTAGCTGAAAGTTCTTAGCTCACATCTTAAAATATAATCCAACAGAAAATTCATGCTGGAATTTAGGGTAAATGCAAAGAAATCAGTTCCCTGGGATCTGAGAGGTAGGTGCTCTTTCGCAAAATCAATAATGCCACAGTAAGTCATATACATGGGACCCCAACTTTTCTATCCACAGTTCTCTCCCATATCCCTGTCCCACCTTCACCTCCTGTCACTCCCCTGTGCTTGTGGGGCCCAGGTGGCACTTACACATGTTCAGCTGCCTAACAAAGCTGGCCATGTTGTTGTGCTTGAAGTACTTGGGCAGCACCTCTTTGGCAAAACGTCCTTGGTCAAATACATGGAAGCTGGTGCCATTCTGCAAAGGAGATAAGGACAAAGGTGAAGTCAGAGGAGTGTCCCTGACCACAAGAGGGGCCCAGGAGGAGTCATACAGCAGGAGAAGTCATGCTCTGAATTGTCACCTTGAAGCTAAGAAGAGTGACAAAAGCCCCCAGTGATGGATGTGCTCCTCTCAGTTCTGGTACAGTCAGCCCTCTGCAGCTGCAGGTTTGATTTTTTTCTACTAAGCTTTGCCACTGCTTAGTTGTGAGATGTGGATGTAAGAAAGAAACCCCTGAGTTCTGTGTCCAAATAGCTAGTAGTCTGTGATTGTCTCCCCTTGTGTGGACCTCACAAAAAGACTATGGAGTCTTAAGAAGGCCCTGGAAAGTGGGAATTGCCATTATAACCCCTCAGTCTTCTGTTCAGGTCTAACTTCAACCCATCTGCTCCAGAGCACAGCAGTCCCAGAGGGAGCACTGCCTGGAGACACGACACGAGAAACACAGCAAGGCAAGAAGCAAAGCATGTCTGGAGACACCACACTGAGCCAGAAGTCTGTGCACCTTTTCTTGATTATTTTTAAAAGTACACAGCCAAAAGGGCAGCCCAGAAAATGTTAACAGTCATGCTTTGCAGTCCAAACTAGCAACAGGAATGTTAACCAGCTATAATATCCATTTCTGGGGTTGCAGTGCAAAGATCCGTGACAGCAAAACAAGGCAAACTGCCTGAGATTGCTGTCAGAGAGATGCACTGCAGGCCATGTGCTTTCCCTGCCTGGCCTTCTACCTGCTGACAGCTATGCCACTGCAAAGACATCAGCAGATATTAGGGACCTACCAGCTCAGCTGCAGATGAGTTTTGAGGGATAACTAGCTAAATACACCAGGGTCTGCACGATGTTACTAGGGAGGGGTTTGAGACCAGCACACCACAGTTATCCTCCTGCTGTGTTCTCTGTTATTATCAGCAGTCAGTGATGTGTCAGCTCAGGTGTGTGGCAGAGGACAGCGTTGCATAAGACCTCTCAGGCTCTGTGTGCAGTAAGAGCATACTAGTGGTGTATAGGTCCCACCACAGGCTCTGTAGCTGCATGGGTGTACTCAGGGCAGCCTGGAAGTTTCAAAACGGGGAGTGCAATCAGGGCCATGAGAAAGCTCAAAGACTAAAGAAGGGCTGGTGAGTGCCTGCAGCCTGCCCATGGCACCAGAAAACATCCAGCTGGCAAACTCTGCTGCCCTACTGGTTCCCATTACATTTTCATCACCAAAAGGTGCCAATTCCCTCTGTGCTCAGGCTCATTTGGCAGCTCTAACAATCAACGCCTACAAACATGTGAGTTTGGGTCAGCTGCACTTCTTGCTCCTTGTTCACTGCTGCAAACATGGAACATGACTGTGCCTCAACAGTCCCCTAAAGTCATTTTTAGTGTCTTTCCTAGAATTTCTTACCCCATGCAGCAGAAGCAAAGGCTGATGAAGCACTTAAGAGATTCACTGATAACCTGCATGCTGGAATTACCCTCACAGAGCTTGCAGACGTGACAGCAGGGATCAGGGTTTCCCAACACCACAAAGGCTGCCTGGAGACAAAGTTGGTTAATTTTTTTACTGCTTCTCTTGTGCTTCTGCCTCCTTATTCTGGGATACAGCTATCTGTCCCAGGTTGGACTCACTGATGGAAAATGAGAAGCACGAGGGTTTTGTGTACTTCAACATCTCACAATGGCCTCTCTTGAGAGGTCAATCCTGTGAATTCAGGGCTGCAACCTTCTCAGAAGCTGGCACACCCAGAATGGTTCCTACAGACACAAGAGACTTTGTAGTTACTGTGTGTTCACTGATGAACAAAGCATGTGCCAGCTTGTTCCCTCAGAGCAGCTGTGCCTTGCCTGTCTTGCACCATGAGAGCACAAGCTGGGAGAAGCTTTGAAAATTTTCTCTGGCCAAAGCAAAATTGACTCTGCAGCATGGCAATCATGGCAAATGCTTATCTTAATGGCTTCTGACAGACCCACAATGACAGACATCCTATGTTCTCACTAGACAAGTACTACTCCATGAATTTGCCAGGAGTTCTTCCTAACAGCATCTTCCATTAAAAAAAATTACTTGAATTATTTCTTGTCTAATCTACCAGGGACATAGAGAGCAGATGTTTCCTTTCCACCTTACTACATCCTTTAGCATGTATATAAACCATTACTACATTTCCTCTCCATCTCTTCCTCATGCTAAGAAACAGTTCAGAGGTCCTTATGGGACCTATTTCCTAGAACTTCTGATTACATCCAGAAATCTTAGGCATGCACATAATCTCTCAGCTCCAACATCACTGATGTATAGAAAATGAAGGATATGGGAAATATGATAACCTGCAACAATGGAAAATTTAAACCCTCCTAGGTCAGATTTCAGGAGAGAAGAGAATGGTGGTGATCAGTCAAAAATAACAATGTTTGAATTGTAACAGAGAGGGGGCTATTTATACAGGTTAGAAAATCACTCCTACTTTGAAAATTCTTATTTAAAACACAGGATACCAAAACTTGGTGGTTTTCAGAAGTATGGCCATGTAATACCAGCAACAAAGCAATCACAGCTGTGACAACAATGCAGCTCAAATTCTATCTCAGGTTTTGAATGAAAACTCTACTGGACACAAACATATGACAGAAAGACTGCTTTAGACTGTTTTTACACCTCCCCTTTAAATCTGCTTTTAACAGATCCTTGATTTTGGAGAACAAGTTTATGAAGATAGCTTATCTAATAATCCTTTGTTGAAAACAAATCATATTATTTGCAGCAAGTCCCAGTCAGGTCAAAAGCACAATATGATATCAAAGTGCTGTACAAAGGGGACAAACAAATAATTTTAATTCTGTGACTGTACTTAGTATATTAATGCCTCAGTGACAAATAAGAAGCCAAAGCAAAGCAATCTATCCCTACGAAGCTGTACAGATAATATATATACAGGTCGCCACAGACTCATTGAAAAATCCAGTAAAGCTCTTCCAAAATGAGCGATTTAGGGGGCCAGTCTGAGATCTGTTAATGCTTTAGGTTTGCGTCTAAGATCTGAATGCTATTTATCTGCTGCCTTACCCCTTCTCCCTTTGTGAAAGGCTAAGAAACATGTGTGAAATAATACAAACAGCAGTGAAATTTTTTAAGGTCTTTGCACGTTCTCTGGAAAATTTTAGGGAGCCACAATGTAAGAAACCTCTCTCTCTAAGAGTCTGGAATTTTTAGAATTATAATATCAGACCTTTTAAGATGTTTCAAGTGAAATGTGTAAATATCATAATTAAAACATTCCAAAACCAGTTGTTCCTTTGAAACAGAAAAGCCCCAATCCTGCAAGTAAATAATAGCAAGTACATCCAAAAGGGCCTGTGATGAACTCAGTCCTTGCACTTTCCCAGTTTGCTGGGCAGCACCTGCAAAGCAAAGGGCAGCTGCTGTGCCAGGCATTGCTTGGACTTCACACCAGGGTTTTCCCTGGGGCTGCAGGCATTAGTGACACCCGATATTCACTGTACTCACAGAACTCCAGCAGATGAGGTGGTTTGTTTCAGGATCTTCCACCAACGTCCAGAGTTTTGTTAGGAAGGCTGGGACATTGCTGGAGTATCCATCCATCACCAGAGAGCTGGGTGAATCCTGCATAGTTTCTCCGTGTCCCAGCTACACCAACCCCATGCTCTCGGGGTTCCTGCCTCCCTACACGCGCCTGCGTCCGGCACAGAATGAACCACCCAATTTTATCCCAGGCCAGTGGAAAGTAGGCGTCCAGGGAGTCACATCAGCAGTGCTGCTCACACTCTTAAAAACTCAGCACAATGCGATGGCATCACCAGCCCCGGAGAACAATACACAGAATGAAAATGCACTGCAGCCGATCTCGCAGAGCTGTGAATAAACACGCAGCGTCATGCAAAGGGAACACGTGCTGGGCACCTTGTGCTGGGAGGTGAGCAAGTCACCAGAGTGAATCCACCTGCCCAGAGTCTATGGGATGCCCAGACACAGCAATGCCAGGTTTGTGAAGCCACCTGAATTGTTATTTTTGAGTTTTCTTGTCCTAAACTTTGCCTGGTGTAGAGGAAGAAGGGCTGGCCAGACCTGTCAAAAATGTAAGATGGTTACAGATCCTGTTATTTGTCAAACAGAAATTATTTGTTTCTTGAGTGAGAAGAGAGGGTGCTTAGACCAGCTACGTATAGAATCTAACATTCTCTAAGCAGCTATAAATACGTGCTTGCAGTAGAGCTGAATGCCAGGATCATTTCAACTCAAAAACTGCTCTTAAAATAAGATAATAAAATGTAAACTCAAAATTAAATTTTCCTGAGGTCCTTGGCAAAAATTTGCAAAGGCTAACCTTGACACCACTGCTAAAAAATGAAATAGTTTTTCCGCACCTGATGCCTGCAGAGTCCCTTAAGGCCAAACACTAAAGGAATCAAGAGGTAAAAAGAATCAGTCACCAGAAAGGCCCATAAGATAAATCCATATCCATGATATGGATAACAATTCAGTAACTTTTCTTCTGCTGTTTTCGAAGGGCAACTTAGAACAATGTACCTAAGAATGTAGTATTTCCCTTAAAACCCAAATCACCATCAGTGACTGAAAAATCTCAGCATACAACACCAATTTCTCTATTATATAAGCAGGTGCTAGTCATGCCAGATAATATCATCACACACAGAAGTCACAATGTCAGTAATGTCAAATGAGTGGTGTAATGTTTGATATGCACTGGAAACAATGATCTGGTTTTTCCTGCAAAGACGCTTGGACATAGAAACCCCCTCCTCTCACCTGATCTCTGTGAAGTGCCAAACACAGATAGAAGAAACAACTGCAGCCCATTGTCTGCACACTCGGGGGACTATGGATCTATCCTGAACAGAAAGACAATAGAATATTTGCACTTCCAAAACTGCAATTCATTCTCAAGAATCTCTGTTGAGAAAAACAAAGCAACAACAAAACA
>VYZS01046613.1:0-12797 GCA_013400695.1 Neodrepanis coruscans
TTTTTTTTGTGAAGGGAATGATATTAATACACATCTGAGCTTCAGCAGTGTGACATGGCAAAACCCCTTCTTGGAAAGCCTCTGCCATATTTGAACATCATGAAAAAGGTTGATTTTCAGAAGTATTTCGTACCTTGCCTGCAAGTTATTCTATTTTATAGTATTAGAGAATGTGGGGCTACATTTTTATCATCAGATGATGAGACATGAAGTACCTTTTGTTCACTGGATCCCAGTGGTTTATCAATTACACTGGGATACAATTTACCTAAATTTCCTCATTTACTTAAGAAAAAACAGTTTTCCTGTGGATATTTCTGAAGGATTACCACCAAAACATCCCAAATTTAGTTTTTATATCTCCCTCCTCAGTGGATTTGGCAGTTCTGTACAAGAGTGAGATGGTGCAGAAAAGGCTCCAGAAAGGCTGATGAAGAACAACAAAGAAAAGTTCCTGAGAGCAGAAAGTGAAAATTGAGTTTGTCATCAAGTGTCTTGTTTATGCCCAGTGGTTGATTCTTAGCTGAGTACTTTTCCAACTCACATACAGTGCAGTGATCATTGGAGGAGCAACATTCCTTATAAATAAAATCAAATAAAGTAAAATACAGTTTATCTGAATTTCTTTCCTTGCTCAACAGCCTGGTTTTGGTGTTCAGGTGTAATAATTTTGTTTTTAATTCCTGTGACTTGCCCATAACACCTAATTTTCAGAGGGCATTTGCCTCAGCATCAGTTCTTGCTGGGACTATAAGCTCCTCCATATGGCCCTGCCTTGTCTTCACATTTTCCATTCAGGCTGCAGATACAATCCCAATGCTGTTTTTTCATTACAGTCTGCTTTGTATATCCTGGTCAGTAATAAAGCTTAAATCCTGCTCCCCCCTCAATACTTTAAACAACTGCCTCTAATCTTCTTTTCTTAGAAAGGCTTGATTTGACCAACTAGACTATAAATTGTACTGCAGGGAAAAAAAATCCTATCCAAGGACTGATTAGTTTTACTCCCCAGCTTTGGATCTATAACCCACAAGCCCAGTATGTCCTAGTTTTTGGTTGACTTTAGATTTTAGTTTGCAGTAATGAGTTTATGATTTTGGGAAAGCTTTGCAGTGGGAGTGTTATTACCCTTCCCTCTCTCTTTCTGCAGAGGGTTAGAGGGTATTATCTAGAAAATGATTAGCTTTCAAACCAGGAATTTGCTTTATCTGCAAAATCCAAATTCCAAATTAAAACTGTTCCATTATTCCAAATAGGCATTGTTTTCCTTTCAGCTGGAGCAGTGAGGATCTGATAGGGCTGCTAAAGTAGCTTCTTTTTTCTTTCTTTCTTTTTTTTTTTTTTATTCCTCTGACAGTCCAGAAGGTTCCTTAAATTATCTTTATAGCTTCACCTGTACTGAGACACTAAATGAGGGTGGCACAAACTCTGGGAAATGTGAATCATTTCTATGGCTCAGCAGTACAGACCAAGAATTAGAGCTGGTGTCAAAGGCTCAGTTTTGAGCTTCTGTTCCTGGGTCCATCAGGCCTTTTACGATCACACCTTCCAGTTTTGTTTTTTTTTTAACTTTGAGCTCTCAGACTTCACCACCAGAGGTTTGAAAGAGGAGCCTTAGGAATTCTTTTAGCACTGCAAATGTTCCCACGTCCTGCCCTTGGATCTGCACAAACAACCCGGCTCTATTTCAAGGAAAATCCTGTTTACAGCACATGGATTCTGGCTGGGGTTCAGGACCAGCCATCCTTCCATATTGCTGGGTGGCTCAGAGGTCCTGCTGCAGTGCTGAGGAGGTGGAAGTGACAGTCAATGTGCAGAAGTACTTCCAGAAATACAGGGCAGAAATACACTTGTTTGCAGCAAGCAAATGTGCAAAAATCAGTGTATTCCCTCCCCGTGGGAGCAGTGAGACATCCCACAGCCCTTGGGCCAGGGGACACTGTCTGGAAGTGTTAGCACAGGGGGTGCTTTGCTTTGGCTCTTGGGTGGAGGAGGACAGAGCTCTCCTTGAGTTCAGGGGGTGCATGGGGACTCCACCACAGTCACTGTGGTTTTGCTTGCTTTTTTCCAGAGGGGAAAGAAGACAAATCCAAAACAACATTTTTTCTTTTTAGAAGGTCAAGCATGTTAAAATACAGTCAGAGCCACTCAGTACACTGTAAGTAGTGCAGGCTCTTCAGTTCTAAATGTTTTGGACAGAATAAGCAGGAAGAGACATTAGTGTATGCTGTGGATCAAAGGCTTTGGGGAAAAATAAAAACCTGTTTTAAAAAAATATTAGATATAAGAAAGTCCACTATTCCTTGGACACCTGCAGGGATGGGGACTCCACCACCTTCCTGGCAGCCCCTTCCAATGCCTCACCACCCTTCCCATGAAGGAATTCCTCCTGATGTCCAACCTGAACCTCCCCTGGCACAGCCTGAGTTCATGTCCTCTTGTCCTGCCCTTGCTGCCTGGGAGGGTGGCAGGATCAGCCCATCAGGGCTTGCAGCTTTGTCTGGAAACAGGTAAGTCCAAGGATATAACCTGTCTTTAGGAGTGCCCAGCTGTAGTAACACTACCAGTGTGCATTGTAGCACAGCAGCACAATTCAACAATGTACAGCTATTCTGGGTTGTGCTGTTGGATGATATGTATCAGCTTGGGCAGGATTCTGCAAGACAGCACTGAGAAGAAAAGCTGTATGTACTCATAGATATATCCTTTTACTCTTGAATCATATCATGAGAAGGCAAGTCCATGGGAATTGCTTTTGGGGTCTACCATGCCATGGAAGTTTGTATTGAACTACTTTCCTTCCTGCTTTGTCTCATATCTCAGCCAGAATTATGATGAATAACAGCAACACTGACATCTAAAGCAGTAGAGCTCAGAGGACTTTACCAGGCACATACAATTAGTTTAATTTTGGGATTGGGGAAGCCAAGGTCACGTAAATTCAGTGTTTTGTTGGCAAACTTGTGGCAAAGCTGGGACTGACTCCAGGTCTGCCATTGTCCCAGACCTGTATCACAACTGTGACATTTTTTGATAGTCTGTGTATGAGGTGAAGGTTTGCACAGAGCCTTGGGAAGAGAAATGGGCTGTCTGAAGTGCCAAGTGTTGCTGCTATAGAAGCCCAGTCTGTTTAACTAAACAAGTTACAGGGAAGTGTTTTATGGGCTGAACCATTTGGTTTGCCCACGCAGGAGCCCAGCCCTGGATGTGCAGTGCAAAGCAGACAATGTTGAAGATTTTCCTGGAGGATGGTCTGAAAAAAAGAGAGCACATGCCTCCCTCTTGTCTTTAGGTAGTGGCTAAGTATTACATGCTGAATACGACCTTAGCCAGAAGCCACTTCAGAGGCCACCACCATCCTGGCCCTGGGAAGTGCCTCTTTTCTTGCTCAGGTTTCTTCTGAGCATCTTTTCAGCACTGTTTGCTTTGTCCTCCCCAGCCTCTGGCTTCACAGAAGGGGTTTTGCTGAAGATCAGGGGTGGTAAGCCTTAGAATGGGATGGACATTTTCAAGGTACACAGAAGAATTTCCAGTCTTTTCCTCCATTCTGGCCCTCCCACAGACACACCTGCCCTCTGTAATTACATGTATTTTGAATACAGAAGCATTTTGTTCTTTATGGCCTTTCCAGAAGGATAGTTTGTACCTTGGGAAGGTAGACAAGTATTTTACTAGTCTGTCATTCACAGGAAATCATGGAATTGGCCTGACTTTTTGTCATGCATCATGTTTGTTCCAGGACAGTGTTTCCCTCTTCTACTGCAAGAAGGGGTCTAAGCAGCTGGAAGGAGGCTTTCAGAGCTTTCAAGCCGTGTGCAGGGGTGAGGCTGTGCCATCAAAACTGCTGAAGTCTTTATCAAAACTGCAGGTGTCCTTATAAAATCCTACAGGCATGCTGGCTGGGAATTAACTCTGCCTTCAGGAAAGGCACCTCTCAGTGCTTACAGTCCTTGGCTTTCCTTGGTCTCATCCCTCACGAAGACATGGGGAACTGGAAATCAGGTGCACAGGAGGGAAAACAACCCCAAAAATGCAACTTAGGCTTTCACCAAAATACTCTTCTCTCCTCTTACATTCAAGAAGAAATGCAGGAGAAGCCAAAGCCATTTTGATCCTTCCCATGGCACAAATGGTTTTCTCCTGGATGCCCTGGGGGCCCTGTGCCAGCCCAGCCATTCCTCTAAAGGTTGTGGGCAAAAAAGCTCAGGCCTGGTGGAATGGGGGAAGTAGTTCCCGTGAAACAGTCACTTCATTTTCGAGGAACTGCAAATCAATCCCGATTTCCCTGGAAGGATCCCAGGAGATTCATCTCAAGGCATCTTGAGCCCGTGTGAGGCTCAGGGGCTGCCAAGCAGCAGCCAGGGGAGAGGAGGCCGGGTTGCTGCAGCAACAGGGTGACACATGTAAAACTCGGTTTGATCATGTTGCTATCACAGGGGAGGCTGTTTGAGAGTTAGGTCAGGTTTTCCAGCTGTACTCTGCTTTTCCAGGGGCTGCCAGTCACTGTCAGCTCGGCTGGGGAGTGGGAATGTGTGATGAATAAGTCCAGCAATCTCCTGGGGATTGCGAGTGAGCTGTCCACACTAATAGAGCTATAAGCTATTGAGGACTATTAGGGGAACTGGTGCTAAGCCACTTAGGAATTCTTCCCTGCAATTTGGAGACAAATAAAATTACAATTTCTGATTAAAGTATTTTTGGGTTTGGTTTTGGGGTTTTTTTTTGATTGCTTTTATTCATCTCAGACTTCAGAAAGAGCGTTGCGAATTATTTAAAATTCAGACACATGATCTTTGATAGTCTGTTGGAATGAGAGATGAATGAGTAAGTACCTTGTACAGGGCACAAGGAGAACATGAGGTCCCTGCTGGGCTGTTTTCACTCGTGTTGTTCCAATGCATTTTGTGTAATAAACTGTGCTCACACTCAAACAAAATGGCTTTGTTAATAGAATGCTATAACCCCAATTTCTTTGCCCATGCTTAAAAATATTAAATGCAAAGTACTATAGTGAAAGACTGCAGTAAATGAGGTAGAAATTTTGAAGAATAGTTATGCAGTTAGGTGACAAAAATGGGATCTTTGAAGCTGCTCAGTCAACATTAGTGTGGTATTTCCCATCTTATGGGGTTTTGCTTTATAATCTTAGATGTTTTTATGAAGGTACAATTCTCTATTACTGCCAGGAACATCCCCCTCACACCCTTTGGACACCACCAGCACATGTGGCTGTTCTCCCTCTGGGCCTGGCACTGTGGAAGGATGAGACACTTCTGCTGGTGTTTTCCAGAGGCGTTTGCTGATGGGAAGATTTTGTCCATGAAGCCCAAGGGGTTTATAAGGAAGTTCTAAGGAAGCTGAGGGTCAATTCAGCCTTGTCCCCCCTGTTTCTGAGCAGGGAGATGCTCAGCTCCCCCAGTCACGTTCTCTGCTGTTTGATTCCATCCTGCCACCACGGCCACTCTCAGAATTTTGGTGTAGAAATGATGTCTTTCTTCTTGCTATCTCTGATCCAACACCTCGTACACAAAAAGGGTTTTCTTCTTCCGAAGCTGCTTCCTTTCAGCTGTTCCAAGCCACGCCAAGCCCTTATCAGCGGGGCACTACAGCTGCAGTCTGAGGAGAGCTCCTGCTTTCCCAGCTCTAACTATCTTGGAAAGTTTCAAATTGTTTACTTATCTGCTAGAAACACATGGGAAGGGAAGTTAAGGCTCCATTGCTCAAAGGTGCATTTTAAATCAGGGAAGAGCTGCTTGAGATATTTCGCATTACATCTTCCAGCTTTATCTGGGGCTGTAAATTATAAAGCTGCTCCATTGAACTGAATGAAGATTAAATTTTTGAACACTGTTCTCTGAAGAATGGAGATTTTTCTCTTTGAAATGAAGAACCTGTTGTGCATCAGTGTGGCTCCCTGCACGCTTTGCTGCCCAAGCCTCTCTCTTTTCTCTGAGGGTGCCAGGCTGTTCCTGGGGGAGCATGTCCTGTCACTGATCCATGTACTGACATTAAAGAGCATCTGCAGATGGAGAGAGCGTGGGATGTGCCCTGAACAGCAAGTGGTCTGGAAACTGTAATCCTTCTGCTATCATCTAGAAATCAGAACTGTCATGAAGGAAAACTGGCTGGAAAAATAAATCTTCTCATCTGTGCAGACCTTCTCCTGTAGACACCTGTTGTGTGTGCAAATAATTGCTTTTAGCATCCAAGTGAAATAGTTACACACTGATGTTTTACTCAGTCCTGCCTCTGTCAGGCTGGATTCCTGGCTTCCAGCCCTCCTCTCAGCTCTCCCAAGGTGGGGAGATCTCATCTCTGTTTCCTTCTGTGCCTAACACAGGCCCCCAGGAGGAAGCTGAGGGGGTGCCCCCTTTAAAGCGACGTGGTGCCAACAGAACCAAGTTTTATTGAAATGCTTTGCACAGCAAGCTGACGAGAAAGGCTGGTGTGGGAAAAGAGAATTGGTCTTTATTTAAATCCTGAATGATTGATATGACAGCTACTGCTTCAAGATGGCTTGTGTGCTAATTTATTTCTACAAGTCCTGAAGGGAAATGGTGATGAGATCCCACCTTTCTTACTTTTCCCAGAGGTAATTTCAGGAAGCTGTTGCATGAATCTTTGTTCCTGAGTGTTTCTGTGAGTGCTGAGTTGTTACCATGCGTTGTTCCTGGGCAGCTCTCCTTCCCCTTAGCACTGTCCCTCTGTCCTCTGGGAGGCACAGAATGGCCTGGGTTGGGAGGGACATTAAAGGTACATTATGCCCATGGCATTTGTATTGTAATGGATCATTTTACAACTTCTAATGAGAATAGTGTGAAGCTGTGGGATGGCTTTTAACTGCTCTTTTTGAGAGTGAGCTGCTCAGTGATAGCAGCTGACTCTGCATCTGCACAGTAGGGACTGGGGTTTTTAAATAATTTAAACAAGGTAATTTAGGAGATGCAACTTTGCTTTAATTAATGCTGGAGTTCCAGACTTTTATGTTTGTACTCATCTGTTTGCAATACCAAGAGTGTATTTTATTGCAATTCTTGCAATGAGGCTTGATTCCTACAAAGTCAAGTAGAGCTGACAAGCTCATGCATCATATTCAAAAATCACTTTCTACTTTTGACAGGGCTGAGGAAGTGGCCGCAAAGATTCAAAACTTGGTCCTTTTTCCATGGTAGTCACTTTGTTACGAACTTCATTTGCCACAGGTAAAGCCCAATGAATTTACTTTCAGCTTCTCCAGGAAATTTCATTGACATGAGCTTTAAATTTAGTAGATTTAACTTCCAAACTTCTTTGAAAATCAAGCCCTTGCTTTAAACAGTGAGTTCTTCCAGAAAATCTGTGAGAAAATTGGGTACAAAAACATTTCTTCTGGCTCCTGCCCTTTGTTTTTAGGTGGCAGACCACTTTTTCTCAGAAAAAAAAGAACTTACATAAAGGCTACTTTAGCTCTGCCTCTCCCAGAGTCAGTGGAGCTGCAGCAGTTTTCGGTGATGAGATTCTGGCAAGTGCATTATTCTGACAGAAGAGAACAGTTGAGCAATTTACTGCAGCTCATCCAAACTGCAAATGAAGATTCTCTATTCCCTTAGTTGGAGGAAATCAGTGGGAAAAGGCCTCCTTCTAATTCCTTTTCCTCCAGCTGCTGATTTTGACAAGGTCTCCCACTTTAGCAAAGGTTTCCTTCTGTGCCCTGCTTGTTCTCACCAAGAGAGAGGGTGGAAAGAATGCCAAAATTCACTAGTTTGTAGTAAGAGCTGATGCTCTGGGGTGTAAGTTATTCCAGCCACTGATGGGGCTGCAACAAGAGAGCTGGAATGTCTTGTAGCCAGGAAATACCATTATTATTGACATACAAAACACAAACCTCTTTTTATGTAGAAGAATGGCCTGCTGGAAAAGAATCTTCCCTTGCTTTCTGCAGCTTAGCACAGAGCTTCTCATTCTGCACACGAATGTATCAAATAAGGTCAAGTATGACACAATTTTGGTGTCATGCTGAATTCATGGTGGAGCTAATATTGTTACAGTCCTGTTGTGACTGACACAAACCTGTCATATTTTCAATAGGGTGATTCATGAAAGAAACAGGAGAATCAATGGAGATAAAAATAGGCAATGCAATAACAGCATCCATCTCATCATAATTTTGCTTGTACTACATGGAGTGACCTGATTAAAAGGGTCATATTTAAATATAATTTGGCAAAACTGCTTATAAAAAATGAGAGTGAGAGAGGAGGAAGCCAAACAGGTGAGCCAGGGGGTAATACAGCACAGGGGGGTAATACAGTGCACAGGGACACCAGCAGTGAGCTCCCTGTGGGAAGGGGGCAGTGGGCAGCTCCCACCATTCCTGAAGAACTGCAGCCAGCCTGGCACACTCCTCCTTGGGAAAGCCAAAGGGAGAGAAAAAACCCAGAATGGTGTGCAAGGGAGTAAAAAATCCCCTTTGTATTCATGCCTAGTAAATAAAATTGTATCTGCTGTACTATATACTGTATACTACTGCTATACAGATATGCTGTGTAATATATGCACAATATATTCATTTTAATCTCCCCCATCTTCCAGTTACTGAAACCTCAGCTGCCTTCCTTGTTCCCCCTTGTCCTTGTCCCTCCTGCCCATTCCCAAACCATAAGCAATAAGAGCCACTAGTGTTGTCTCCAAGAGACACAAAGCCAGCAGACCAAACCTGCAGGTAACTCCAGGTTTTATCTTGGTAAGGACATTTATTGCTTTCCTCAAACTGGTTTTCAGATATTTTTTAGGAATTGCATGACTTTAAGACCTGTGCCATTTGTCAAACCTGGCTGAAGGTGCTCAGTGTTTAAATTACTGGTGCTAACAAGACCGAGAGGATCAGATACCATTTTTTTTGCAAACTTTGCTTCTGTAGAAAACCTGGCTGAAAAAAGGGATTTGAAGTGTTTGGATTAACGTTACCCACAAATGAGATTATGTCTGGAATAGCCAAGATACAGGTTTCCCCCATGCTACACTCTTGGAAGATGTGTGATCAGAACCAAAGTATTGCTGCTCTTGCCATGAAGTTTGTGCTTTACAAAAAAGGTCTGGGGAGACTTGTGTTCCTGGTGGGGTGAGAGTGGGTGGAGGTGTGGTGCTACTTTCATTCCAGCCATGCTGCATTATGCCAACAGCATCTTCCCTTCCCCTCCAGCCTGGGATTGGTGCAATCAGGACGTAGACAGACATCAAAGGGAAGAGCTTTGATAGCAATTTCTGCAATATCAGGTACATCAGTGTAGCTCAGCTTTCTCTTCATTACGGGGAAACATGTTTCAAGAAATCAAGGCACGTAAGAAGCTCAGAAGTGCACTGATGTTTGTTATTCCAGAAGAGTGATCTCCATCCTTCACGCAGCTCAGAATTTGCGCTGCTCTCTTGTGTTGCAGATGATAAGCACAAAATCAAAGAGAGAATTTTCCATCTCACTGTAAAAACCCTTTACAACACAGAATATTCATCATTAACAGCTATGTTTGAATTAGAAGGAAGGGAAAAAAACCCTTGCAAAGGCAGCAGGGAGCAACCGAGGGAGATGATGTCCTCTGCTACCTCAAGTGGTGGGAGAGGAGCTGGGATGTGAGAGCCTTTCTCCCAGTGACTCAGGCAGCTGCACTGTGGGAAGAGGACATGGAGACACTGTGAGAGCAAAGGATGTATCTGTGCAGTGACACCTGCATATGGTGGCACAGCTGATGTGTGTGGGCACATATGGTCCCGAGAATGGCAGCCCTGAAGCAGCACTGTGCTCTTGGCCTGTGCTGGTTTGCTGACACATTTAAGTAGGTTCTAGTCCTCCAAATTCCTGCCATTTTCAATCTGTGCTCCTTTCCCCAGCCCTAAAAGCTGGAGCAGGAGGCTGCTCCTGAAGCCTGCAGGCTGGCCTTAGGAAGGAGATGGTTTTTCTGGGATTCAGTGGCTAGAGTTGTGCTACAATAGCTCTGTGCTGCACTGCTGCTATCTGCTGTCATCATGGGCTCAAGCACGGGTACACAGGGAGGATAAAGAAAAGGAAATAAAATGGAAAAGCCTTTGATAAGAGGGAATTGGCAGGTTGATGATAATCTTAAGTATGTGGAACTGTGTTTATGCACGTTTTCTAGTTAAACTGAAGTGCTTTCCAGCACACAGCGTGCTTAAGAGATTACAGAGTGTGGGATTTATTGCAAGGACTGTCAGGAAATTCTCAAATACACTTCTCTGGCATATTGTGGTGTGCCCCAAACTTGAAAGAACCCTGCAGTGTGAACTCAGACATCTCGCAGATCATCTGAATGTGCTTATAAAACCTCCAAGACAGTATCAGAATGTATTTGCAGCTCCTGGGGAATAAAGCATTTATTTTCCTTTCAGGAATACCTTTGTATTAAGACTCAAAGACATTCTCTGTTTCTTGCCAGGATAACTCAAAAAAAAGACTGAATTTTAAGAAACACAGCAAGTTTCCTGTCTTTGTAAGTCCTAAAAATTCAAATAAGTGGCAGTGCCCAGGCAGCAACAGCTCTGACTGCTGCTGACAGTCTGTTAGTTTTACAGTCACCTTCCAAAGCTTTATTGCTTATCATCAGATAGAGCAGTTGGCCCCAATGGAAAAACCAGGTTGCTGCAGATGACAGGATCTTTACAACGGGCAATCATGATGGCATTAGTGTTTATCCACTGCAGTGAGTGTATAAATCACAGCAAATGGGCTTCCCCTCCGAGTGGAATCTGTTGTGTTGTTTTTGCCCAGCCACAAATATTTATCCACCAAATGGTGCAATTGCTGGACACGTTTCCTGCCTGGTCCAGGGAGCGGTTGGAGATTACTGTCCACACCTCACAAACCTGGTATCAGATTGTCACTGGGAGATGCAGAGGTTAAATTAAAGGTTGTTTGTGGCTTTTAGAGAGTTCTCCCCCCTTTCTGTGAGCTGGAGGTGTTGTGCAGTCTGTCAGTGGAAGAGAATATGGGGTTTAATGGGTGCTCTTCTTCTTGTGAGGTCTCTGGTGGGAGAGTGAGGGGACAGATTCTGGACACGGGGCTGCAACTGTCCCAAGGTCACACATGAAACTCACTGTTGTCAACAGCTTGGAAACAGAAGGTTAATTTTACCCAGGTAGATACTTTTATGCAGTATTAGCTCAATACTCAGACGGTTTATTTTCATAGAATAGGCGCTTCCCAGAAATTGTTACATAAATCAGAGGAATTACAGTATCAGCATCCTCTGGAGCTTTTTCATTTCGGTTTTCAATGTCAGACAGTCTTCAGTATTAGAGGTTTGAAAGGATGAAATTAGAAACCCTGTAATGGAGTATTATGGAAAGATATCCCTCAAGAAAGCTCTTTCCCAGCTCCTTGCCCTCTGTTGTTTCCACTGTTACCAACACACATGAATTGTGCATTTAATCTTATCTGAGGCGATCATGTTCTCATTCTCCCCATGTCTCATCTTTTCCTGGATCCCATGAACTCCCAGTTCTTGGGATCAGCCCTTAGCAACACATTCCCCAAGTTAATTACTCTTTGTATCAAACAGCATTTTCTTTTATCCGTTTCAAATGTGCTGCTTTCCTATTTCACCAGGCATCTGCCTGTATCCACACAAATGGAAAGGATCAGCTGGAGAGGATAATCTTCCTCCTGTATCCCTCTTGCTATTTTCTGTATCTGCATCCCATTTTCTCTGCTCAGTTCCATCTGTTGGCCTGCCCATCCCCAAAGGCTGTGAGCTGGGCTGTGAGCTAGACTTCATTCCCTTAATATTAAAATCCCAAAGTTCTGGGGTTAAGCATGATGCTTCTTTGTTGAAAGGGAAGGGAAGAACCAGCTGAGAGAACAGAGGGCAACTGCTTTTCATTCTGGAGGCACCCTAATGGGAATTTTTGGTCCTGAGGGGGAAATTTCAAGGTTAAACAACAGCAGTAGAAATTTCACAGCTTGAATTGTGCATCTGTGCTTTTGGTTGTGCTCTCTCTCTTCCCTTTATCAGGAATGGATGCCCTGAGAGGAGCAGCATCTTCTGATCTCCCAAAAGAGCCATTCCATATTTCCCTGTCTGCCCTGCTGAGGTGGGTTTTCTCCTGTAACCCCTGCTGTAGCACTGTAGTTTTTTTTTGACACAGCACTCCAAGGTCACCCAGATGTGCTTTTTATAGCGCTCCTTCCTCTGCCTCTCGAGAAAATATTCTTGTACAGAGCAAAACTTCACTCCTCTGGTACAGCAAGCTGGGGATTTGGGCCTCTAGAGACGCAACTACAGGTAGATATAAATTGTTGTGCAGGCACCAAGGTAAAGAAAGTCGTAATTTTCTATATGTATATCAGAACACCAGGTGCAACACCGGGCTTTCCATCCTACATAAAGCTCACTCTTCTCAGAGTGGGTTGTCCCACCTGCCAGAAAGATTTCCTTTGAAAAGAACCTCCTGCTATTTTCTGGAGCTCTCTGGGATTTCATGTTCTGAAGAGGGCTTTCTCACTTTATGAGAAAGAAACATTACACTCTTGCTCACTGTGTTTGTCCACAGATGTGTTTTTCAACCTAAATGATTTTCACTCAACCCCTGACAACAGCAGCAGCACCCTCACTGCTGTCCAAGCTCTGTGTGCACCCCGTGTGCCCTATATCTCCAAAAGGACAGGATATGGCTCTGTTTCACTCTGTGCTTGATATGTCCCTCCCAGGCCCCTGTGCCAAATGTGTTATTTGGCAGCTGTCCTCCTTTGGTCATCCAACAGCCCCTGGCTGTGCCAATAACACAGCAAACCCAAGCCACTGTCAGCT
>VYZS01046613.1:18498-52870 GCA_013400695.1 Neodrepanis coruscans
TGTTCTGATTAATTTACTGCATGGATGAGATCACTCTGTATTGCAAGATGTCTTAGAAGTGATGGTTCTGAGTGTTTGGCAGGGCTGTTATAAAACATTGTTCTGGAAAGCAGTATATTCAAAATTCACCACATGTTTTTTTCACTCCTGCTAGACCATATGCAAGCAGACAGTTTGCATCAGGCCCCCGGTGCCAACTTCTGAATTACTGCCTAAATGGGGAATATTTTGATAAAAGCAAAAAGCTTTCTGATGGCATTTCATGCCCCATTAGAAACTCGAGGACCAATCCCTAATAAGGTTATACCAAATGTGTACTTATTCATGTTCTTCTTTCTCACTGTGCAACGTTCCCAGCCTTCACCCATTACTGCAGTGAGCGAATCAATCCTGCCTGTGCAGACACAGCAGAATGAAAGGTATAATGATGTGGGAGTGAAGTGTCAATGCATAATTCATGTCTGACAGCACACTCTGCCGAGTGCTTTCCGCCAGAGAGGTCCTGGAGAAATCCATCTGCATCAGCTCCTTGTGTTTCTGCTTGGGTGGCAAACTCATCATTTAGGAGGGAAGTGCCACTCAGAGGCACTGCTGGAGTGGAGAGGAAGGACAACATGGTTCTGCACTACACTGCTGAGAACTTCTAGTCCCAAAAAAGCTACTCTGGTGGAGAGTTTCTTCTCTAGCTCAAAAAAAGAGCTCCACCTCCAGCAAAGATCCAAATGCCTTCAATACAATAAGTCAGTGTAAATTACAGAATATAAGGGTGATGCAGTGACCTACAAAGATCTCCTTGCCCAAGTGCCCTGACCAAATTAAAGTGCTGTTAAGGGCGTTGTCCAAATGTCTCTTGAACAGTGACAGGCTTGGGACATTTGCCACCTCTCCAGGAAGCCTTTGCCAGTGCTTGAGCACCTTCTTGGTAAGGAAACCTTACCCTAAACTTGTAAATGCCTTTTCAGCTCCATGGAAAGTCAGGACTCAGACCTTGGTCTCTCGCTGGGGAACAGATCCTAATTTTGACCCAAAAGACCCAGTTGAGGCCAAGTGCACTTTGTGAGTCAGTTTGGTTTGGAAATTTCATTTTATCTATGGCATTTGCTTTTTTTAAGGTTCACTTTTCTGAGTGAATGCTCTTGTGTTCCGTGCTCAGTGATTCCTTGCTATTCCAGGCCCACAATAGCAAGGTTTATTATGTTCTAACCCAGCGTGTTGGGACATTACTGCAAAATTATTGTTTTGTTTCTCCTAAACTCAAAAGATTTTTTTATAACAGTAATAGTAATAAAAGACACATAAGCTGATGAATTATCCACTGTATCGAACTGCAGTACAGCAGAGCCTCAAACAGCTGAGAGTTACCAGAAAAATATCTCAATTTACGAGTGAAGAACTAACACGCACTAAACTTTGCTGCACTGTTCCTCATCTGATTTTTAGCTTCCTCTTCACAAGCAGACAAGACTCACTCTTCTCAGGTGATAAATTTTGACCATATTACAAGGAAATTCAGCAGAGGCTTTTTCTGGGACACATAAATTGCATTTTTTGTGCAGATTCAGGCTCAGAGAAAAGCAGTACTTCTGGTAAGAGATGAACTTCCAAATGAATAAATAATCACTCTTGGTGTGCAGCTAGATAATAGCTGTCTTCCTGTATGATATACCAGGTAGAGTAATTTGAAATTAAATTGCTGCTGCTGCTGATGTACAGTCAATGTTTTTCAACACATAATTCTTCAAGGTTTACAACTTCACACCGGAGTTGGGGTAGCTACAATTGGTTTTGATTTACACCAGTGGGTTACTGGATCATCTGAAGGCACAGCAAGAAATTGGGCCTACTTTCCACAGGTCAGAGGAAGAGGAATAATAGAATGGCAGGGAGAGCTCCAAGGCTGGACCTGCTGTAGCTTTCGTAGGTGTGGATGCTGCCACATCTACTGTGGCCTCTGCTCAGGGAAATTCCCCACCTGGAATCCTAATTCCTGAGCAGGAGCACGAGCTGTTCCAGGATTTCTGTGAGCAGGAACTGCCAGCTGTGCAGTTTTGAGGGATTTGAATCCTCAAAGCCTTGGTATCTCTTGTGCTGGTGAGAGGATTTAAATGGAGTCTCCACCACAGCCCCTCTGGTGCAGTGCATCATCTGCCTTCTCCCTCTGAAATCAAATTCTTGGGAACATGAGGAGCATGGATAAGTGAGAGTTATTTGAAGAAATACGAGGTAAAGGTGCAGATATTAATTTTCTGTCGCTGTGGCAAATATTTATGTCTCACAAAAGGCTGTATCTATTCTGGGAGACAGGCCATGCTCTTCAACAGCTGTTAAGCCTCCGAAGTACTTGGTATTAAAGTCCACACCCCTTTCAATTTCTCTGGGCTTAGGGCACGTCAAGGACACAATGCTTTATCTGCCCTGGCCTTGGAGGCAGTTGGACATCCTGGCTGTTTGATATCCTGTCCACAACAAAACATGGAGCCTCTAAATAGGACCCTGGGTGCATGAAGTAAGTGGGGCAGAGTAATTACATGGCTTTGGTCCATTTTTACAGCCCATTTGATTCACATTTTCTTAGCAACATTTGTGTTAAGCTAAGTGTTCAGTAAAAGCAGGAGTTACTGGAGCTTCTGGTGATTTGTATTTGCATGGTGCATCTTTTATATGTCTCTACTAAAGAAGCATTTTGAAGCACAGCATCCTAAGTGGTTCAGGCAGCAGATTAAGAGATATTCAGAAGTGCTAGCAAAAGCAAACAGAAGAAATCACATGTCACAGAGGAAAATGAAGGACATATTAAAGGGAGCTTAATTTTTAATAAGAGTTCTAATTACTTTTTCTTGTGCTGTGTCAACATTACCCCAGGAAATTGAAAGCCTCGTCACCTTATATGTCCTTTCCAAAAGCGCACTTCTTGCTTGGTCTTTCCAGACCTTTTCTGCAAGGGAAATGCTCAGGAAGTTGCTGGAGCTGGCAGGGATGCCATCACATCACATGGTGTCATTTTAAGGACCTGTTTTGAGGAGCTCCAGTTTCAACGTGGATGAGGCCCAGTGAAACACTGCTCAGTGTCTCTGGAGAATAAAACCCATTCCAAGCTGACTGAAACACCATTTTTCTATGTCTTTGGGCTCTTTTCTCTCTTCTGGGACAATGGTGCGAGTAATGATGAAGTTCAGTAAAACTTGTCTCTGATCAGACTGAAATAAGTCCTCCAAATAGCTCTATAAATTAAAGTATTTGCTCTGTGTTGAGCTCCAAGGGGAGACAGATTGTAGCTCATTCATAAAAGGTCAGCAGACCCAAACGAAAAAGCAAACCCATCAATTGTTTCCATTCACTAATCATATATAATTGGTCTGGCTCACCTGAACTAGGACACATTTGTTATTATAATGCATAATTAACGTTCTTTTCATTTTGCTGCTTTCCAGTTGCAATTATCTTTCTTTTAACAAATGCTTGAGAAGGAAACTTCTTGTAAAACTGAAGATACATTTGACAAATTGGTGTAATTAAGAAAATGTCCCTGAAAAAGGAAAAACTCTTAAAGTATGAACAATTTCATCTCCAAGTTACTCACAGACTGTCCTCTGTGACTTCCATGAGACAAAAGAAATTGTGATTTTGTCTCCTATGGGTGACATATTGGGGGGTCAACGTCCTGGATGAAATCATTAAAGGACAGGGCTAATTCTGATTGTGAGTAAGTTTAGCATTGAGATAAAGCAAGTGAAGACAGCAATAAACACTAGAAAGACACAATTCCCTTGAGTAACCTGAGGAGATAACATAAAGGAACTGAGCAGTAGATGTGTCTAACAGCATGAAGGAGGCTCACCACAGAATGTCAATAGTACATTTTGGGTTCTCCATTGCATTTGGATGCTACACATCTTCTCTTAGGAGGAAGATTAGAGAGCCCCTTTGCTGGACCTTTCCCACTCTTCTTTTTTTTAGCAGAAAACTGTGAGAATTAAAGTTTTCTGGTGTTCCATTTGCACAGTGACCAAACTGCACATGAAGGATGAAGGTGCCCAGGTCAGCAGGGCTGAAACATGTTTGTCTTTGTTTTGCTTTTCACTTTTCAATCTTCTCATTTTGGTTTTGCTCTTAGAAAAATAGATTTGTGCCCTTCTTTTCTCCATTCCTCTTCAATAGAAATGCCTGTCAAACACAGAGAGACTGCAAACTCCCAAATTTTCCCAGCTCCCTGTCAGAACAGGGGCAGGGGCCACACTTATGCATTGAACATAGACAAAATAAATTCAAGTAATGCCCTTTGGGAAACTCAAAGGGAAAATTGAACCTCTAAAGGGAGATCATATATCAAGGCAAAGCAGAAGGTATGTAGTCTCAGAGCCCTTTTCCAACCTCAGTGATTCTGTGAAATTCTGAAAACAAGGACTTTTTTCCAAAAGGCACTTGTCTTTCAAAGGTGGATGTGGGGAATAAGAACATGGATGTGTCTCTCCAAATCCTGGCCATGAAGTAAAGACCAAAGGGGAAGATCTCTGACTTACTCAGGTCTTGATAATGTACAATCCATAACCACGACAGTGTAAGTTAAATCCCACATTCTGAACCGTCTCTATTTTGTCTTTTTCTGGTGTATAACTCCTTCCTGTAACTTCAAGCTTATTTCAAATAATCATGTTAAAGCCAGTGATGGGTTAGAGAATTATTAGTATCTTCAGGGATCTAAGATTAAAGATTATAATATTAGGAAAATGCATCCAGTCATTAATGTGATTTGGAAGTGTGAAGCCCATCTAATCTAATTTACTCTATTACAGTATGGGATATAATTTTGACTAATTAAATGTCTCTAATCTTTTTGCAAGCTTAAGCTTCGATTAGCCAATATTTACTTTATTAGGATAAGATTAAATACATCAGTTTCCAAGAAAAATCTTTAAAAAGTTGAGCATCCGAGTTTTAATTGGAGAAATGCAGAGCAAGGATACCAAGAGCCATTTTAGGACTCAAATTGTGCTCAGGGATTGCTTGCAGCATTTACATAACAAGCACTATTAAACTGGTAAAGTGAATTTAATAGAATGTTATAAGCACAGTGCTTTTGGGCAGTGCTGTTACCCAGAATTTAGGGTGCAGAAAAAGAAAAGGACTTTATTCTTGTCTGTTTGTGCAGCACACCAGGGGAGGCAGGTCTAAGGCAGTTTAAAGCTCCCCTTCTGTGGGTTTCCCCCCCAGAAGAGAATGGGTAATCACTATTTCCATGTGCAAATAGGAGGCACTGCAGGGAGAAAATGCAGCATGACTGGGTGGCAATTTATTAAAATCCCCAACACTGTTAAGTGGAGAATGGAAGTTGCATTTACAGAGCAGGGAATGTGTCAGACAGGACAGGATATAATCATGACAAACAAACTAGAAAGCACCAACTTCTTAGCAGAGCCAAGCGGAGGCATCAGAGCACAGCACTGCTTCAAAATGTGTCTGCTATCAGATATTTCATGCAGCACAGCAGCAATTCATATTTAAGGCTTGTCAAATATACCTATTCTCTGTGTAATAAAATACCCCCAAACCAACACAAACAGTTTTTAAACAGTCACCAAAGGAGAGGCAAGAGCCTGGAAATCATTGCCTGTCATTTCCCGCTGAGTGATGAGCCCATATAACCACAGCTTCCCTTCCCCTGAAGAGTGGCCAGGAATCCTGAGCAGTCACTCCTTTCTATCCCTCACCCCACCTGAACCTGCAACATTATTTTAGGAAAAGGAGGAGGCAGGAGTGGAAGAGAGGATTTTTCTCCACACCCTTCCAAGCCCTTTTAATTTGTGAGGCAGAGGGAGCCTGCTGGGATGGGAGGCTGCTCCAGAACCAGGTTTTCATTGCCATCTTTGATTTATTGATTCATATCTACATCTCCACATGCTGGTTGTGTCCTTCAGCCTCTTCCTCCCTTGATGTTACACCCCTCCATGCCACTGGAATTTGGGTTTAGAATACAGTTCTTGTTCTCTTGCAGCCTTAATTTTGCTCTCTGATCAAGCCTTTCTCATCTATTCCATGCTCATCTTGGTGGGCTTCCTCTGCACACCTTTTTGGAATATGTAGGTGATGACATTGTGTGCTGTCCTTCTGGTGATCTCTCACCAAGACTCACAAGTGTTTTATCTTTTCTGGGGGATGGAGCTAAAAAAAGGCACCAAAGATTTCATTTTCCTCGCTCATGGGAGCACAGTCAAATAAGAAAATAAATTTCCACATAAACACCAGTCTGCTGCTGTTTTGCTGCTTTCTTTGAGCCTGAGAAGCTGCTCTTCATCTAAAAGGGAACATTCCCTTTCATTTGCAGCTGTGGAAGTTCAGCATCACTCCGAGGTAAATCAGGCTGCTTCTTGTCCAGTCACCATCTGGCTGCTGATTGCATAAAACAGAATCGGGGGTTCATTTTGTAAGAGCTCCAGACAAAAGCCAAGATTGTCAGGAGGAAAGGAAGGGAGGGTGACTCACTTATTCATTGAGAAACAAGAATTCAGAAAGGCCAGTATTGTTAGTATGGTCAGGAGGATGGAAGGATTGAAGGATATTCATTTTAGTGTTGTAGGAACTGGAGTGGATTCATAAATTACGACCCCACTGACAGAAGAGGAAGGCAAGTGCTCTCTCCACCCCAGAACCACTCAGGAGCATCCCTAAGAGTTGCACTTGATTCTTGTGCACCTCCTGTTAAAAGGCAAATAAACAACCAACCACTTGTGGCTTCTCAGTCAGATCCTCGGTTTCCAGCGATCCTTGACTTTTATGTAAAAAGTGCTTGAAAATGCTCCAGGGCGTTTTTTGTTTGTTTGTTTAAGAGGTGTTTGATTTCAAATGTGCCCTGATACAAATGTTTAGTTGTAGCCTTGAAAGAATCACAGAATAATTTGGGTTGGGAGGGACCTTAAATCATATCTCATCCCCCCCCCTGCCATGGGCAGGGACACCTCCCACTGTCCCAGAGCTCCAACCTGGCCTTGGACACTTCCAGGGATGGGGCAGCCACAGCTTCTCTGGGCACCCTGTGCCAGGGCCTGCCCACCCTCACAGCCAGGAATTCCTTCCCAGTCTCCCATCTAACCCTGTTCTCTGGCAGTGGGAAGCCATTCCCCCTCATCCTGTCTGTAAATACTCCCTCATGTCTCTTGTAGTTTCCCTTCAGAAGGAGATGCAGCCATTCGAGCTCAGCCTATATATAAATAAACTCCCTTTTGAAACCTCTGATGGAATAACACTTAATAATTTTTTAAAGCTTACTAATACTCCACATTCCTGAAAATTTTTGACTTAACAGACCAAAGCCAGGCTATGAAGAGCAGAGCAAGTCCAAACAAAACATAAGGACTCCTATTTTCCTTGAAAATAGTGTGGTTTAAAAGCCTTTTCCTGCCACCATTTCTCGCATGTTTGCAATGAATGTTTTTATTTGGATGCCTGATTTAGCAAGGTGTAACACCAAGCAGTGCACTGCTTGTTTTGATCACTGCAGTGGAACAGAAATTAAACATATATGACTGCACTAAATATGACTGGGATGGGAAGAGAAGTTAGAGCAATTACCATAAAATGTAGTTAAACCAGAAATAGAAAAGTTTCTGTAGCATAATTGCAAACGATATTTCCATAAAGTACCCTGGATCTTACACAGCCTTTCTGCATCTCTTGCAGTGCTCACAGTACTTTAAAAATATTATTTTCACGCCAAAGCACTTTGTAAGAAAAAACATCTTTGTTCATCTCTGAGCTAAAGCAATACCTGTCATAATGTACAGGAATTTTTAAGAGAGGCTTGGATAAAAGAAGAGAGATAAAAGAAGTTGTATCTAACAGAAACAACACAGGAGGATGTGGGTGGAGATAAAACCTCTCATGAATCGGAGCTGGCCGTGGCTTTGGGTGGAATGCTCTGAAAAGCAGGGACAAATGGCCTTTATTTTCCTCAGAACTACTGTTGTATTCTGCTTTTTCCAAGCCCTGGCATGACAGAAGATTGATTCAGTGCTGGGTGAGAGCAGTGTCAGCTCTGGAGTCGTCACCAGCTCCTGGGTTTGCCCTGGGGATCTGCCACTCAGGAGGTGGCCAGAGCTGACCCATCTCATCCCGAGGGCAACTGAGGGAGGCACCTGCCCTCTAAAGGAATTTTGGGGGCTGGCATACACCAAAGTTTTCTGTGGGTGGAAATCTGAGGGAAAACATACAACTGCTGATGAAGGAGAATTATCACTTCCCAATAACAGTGCATGAAGAACAAGCTTCATCAGAATGCCAGGGATATTTATAAATATATTTAAAAAGAAGGAGGGGAAATAGCAGGAGGTTTTGCTTCCAGAACATAAGTCAAATGTGTATTATTAAGCCTAAATAGCCTGGATTAATCAAATGTCACAGTGGCACTTCTAATAATGACTTTACATTGCAAATTCCATTACCTAGCTTTACCAGCCAAGAGAGAAGCTACAGAGGATCAATTAAACAAACAGGAAATTACCTTTTTTCTTTATAGTCCATGTCTTTCAGCACTTGCAATGGTGCCAAGATCCTGAAAATTAAACAGACATTTGCATAAGATTAATAACTCACTTGCTTTCTACCTAAGTCACTGCAACTTATTTAGGACCCCAGAGTTATCTAATGTCTACTGGAGGGGCTGGGGGTGGTGAGAGCAAATTAAAAATGGCTTAATATGTCAGAAAGGATCACAACATTTTAACAAGGGGCTCTGACATTAATAAATGCACCTGCAGCATCCCAGAGATTAATGAGCAAGTTCTCAGCAGAATTAATTTAAGTAGGACGCTGCCTACACGTGTTCACTGGAATGCTTTCCTGCCCTGGACCATCCCTGGCCTAGGAATGGCTGGGAATGACCTCTTTAGGGGCCTGCAAGGGAGAAGCCCCAAAGTTTTGGAGACAACACACCCTGTCCCACGAGCAGGGAGCTCCTGCTTGAAGCCCAAGCTGAGTCAGCAGGTGCATCTTAAAATAGAACTCATTTTCCTAATTGTGTTTTGAGTGCATTTTGAAGGAATCTGCTCAGAAGAATTTCTTCTGCCCCACAGAAGGAAGCAAGGGGTGAATTTTGCCCCCTTTCCCCATGGCACTGAGGGCAGGCTGGGTTTGTGCCTCGTGGCACAGGAGGTCAGGAGAGCCCCAAGTGCTGAACTCCTGCAGCTCTGAGTGTGGACCAGGCTGGATGGGGAGCAGCTCTGGGGATCCCAGGTGGTGTCCTGGCTTCCCTGCCACGTCTGCCCCATGACCATCTCTGTCATCTGCACGGCCAGAAACCCTTCCCTGGGGACAGGGGGTGTCCAGGGCATGAGAACGGTGCTGCTGCAGGCACAGGGCCCTTTGGTGATAACAGTGATCAACAGAGGAGGGAAACAGGATGTCTCGTCACTTGTTGGATGGCCCTGGCTGCACATCCACCCCCGAGATGGGCTGTGGGGTCTGGGCAGGCCCAGGATGCACAGGCTGGATAAAGGATGTGGTTGTTACTGCTTAGCAACGGGCTGGGGGAGAGGGAACCTCCTCCTCCTCCTCCCAGAGCCGCCTCCTGCAGGATCCTTGGCCAGATGGTGCCCATGAGATTACTGGGAAATGCTCCTCAGATAAACCAGGAGCCTGGACAAACTAATGTGGTTGCAGGTGCATGAGCTGGTAATCCATGGCAGGAGGTCATTTCAGAGGGAAGTGCTACTGAGTCTGTCCCTGAAAAACCTGCAGGTTTCTTTTGCCTTTTCTGTCTGCCTCAGCAGCAATCTTACTTCTTTAAGAAGTGAGCGTGGGGGGGGCTGGGAGGAGGTAAAAATCTCCTTTAGTAGCAGTTCTTTGAAAAGAGGCACAGGCTGTGGGCAGACAGGATGCATGGGGCTGGGAAGATGAGGGCACTGAGCCTCTGTGTCTGATCTGCATGAGAGTTCAGTTGCTATTTGAGTGAAGAATTGGGAGAAGTTTCACCCCCACCCCCCAAAAAAAATCCCCTATCATTCCTTATTCTGGTACGTGAAATGAATATACTTTAAAAAAACCCAACCAAACAAAAACCTCCCAGGATCTGGCATTTAATTCCTCTGTGATTAAAGGACGCAGAAACATGAGGCAAAACCCAGCCTTTGAGGGTGATTAAATGCTGAAATGAATCCAGAGACATTTGATAACTGCCAAAGCAATTCACTGAGAATGTTCCTTCTAGTTTTGATGGTCTTCACTGAAGGAAAACAGGTTCAAGAAAACCTCAAACACAGATTATAGATATTATTACATATATGCATTTACAGTATGTAATTGTAAAAGCAGGAGTTTAAAAGTTTGTATTGCTGCTGGGGTTTGGTTGGAGTTTGTGTTCTGTGTGTTTGCCACACTGAGAACAGGCTCTGCTGAGTGTTTGACTGGAGCTCACCAAATGGATCCCCCTTGAGAGCAGGATTAAAAAGCCAAATAACACTGGGAGAGGGATGCTGGAGACGTGCAGGGAACTGCATTTCCAAAGGTCATTGGGTCCCAGCGTGTGCAGAGTGTCTGCACACACTCATCAAGAGGCAGCTCTGCAGATCTGGCAGCCTGTTCTTTGGGGCAGCATGGATTGTCTTTCTCAGGAACACGGGAGGTTCAGAGCAGTGCCACCAGTTCGACAGAGCATTCCTTTAGATCTGCACTCCTTCAGGTGAGAGCCTGAGGCAAAGAAGCAGGAAAAAGCAGCACTGGTAGAGGTGTGGTCACTGAGCCTCCATGCCCAGCTCAGAGCAGGCTGTGCCAGCCCAGCATCCAAGGAATGCTGTGGTGGAGCAGATATTTAGCTGCAGTGCTCTCCAAGCTGCAATTCCCATCCCAGGTGCCTTCTAGTTGGCTCAGGAGATTTCTTTGTCAGGCAGCAGACATTCAGTTTCAATCTGAGACCAAATCAATGCATTTGCTTCCTTGTCACCAAGCAAAATCCAGCAAGTGAGAGACAATCCCTGAGGGATGAAGGGAACAAAACAACTGAGTCCTGCAGGTTTGTTTCCACTCGAATTTTCGTGAAAACAGGGACCACAACACTGCCAGGATCACACTCAGGATTTCTCAGGAAAGGTTCAATACCCACTTGAGGGCTTATGTGATACCTTTGGGAATAAGGTTTCTTTTCCAGAAAGATAAGGCTGGTAAATCAGCTTCTGCCCTCCTCAAGGCTTACACAGGCAAGATGATCTGCTGCCTGGACAGACACAGACATGCAGAGAAAACCAGAGCTTCTCTGGGCCAGGGCCTTCTCCTGGTATCTAATCTAAGCCTGCACTGTTTCAGTTTGATTGTGCATTTAGATATTGATGTAAAACAGTCACCCTAATTCACTGTACTTAGGTAACACAGTCTGCACTGTGGCTAGAATGTAAATAACCTTAAAAAAACCCCAAATCTTCAATTTTTATAACTAAAATGTTGCTGTTTAATATTCCACAGTTTTCTTGATGCCCTGTCAGGGAGTGAAAGGCAGGCAAGGGTTACGTGACAGCTTTAGGGTATTTGCAACAATAAAAGGCTTGACAGAAGTTTTTATGGGCTTTGCAGGGAAAGGCTGAAGTCACAAGACTCAAACCTGCTGTTAAGAGCCTTCCCCCTGTCCTGATTCCCAGTGGAGAGCTGGCACCTCCACTCAGCGTGGGAGGGCTGGGCAGGAGACAGAGCAGCAGCTCTCTGCACACAGACATGGGCCTGTCCCAAGGGTATTACGGGCTGCCCCAAAGAAATGATGGCCACAGACACAACCTGGCAGAGTGAAAATGTGGAAGCCTTCACCCAGCAGCCTGGAGGAGGAACTGTAACCTCCCCTAGATCTCCATATTTCCATATATCGTGTATTTTTGTTCTCAGTCAGTGTGAAATTTCTGGAACCTTAACTCTGGAGAAAGTTTAGCCTGTGCTTTTTTTACATACTTTGAATAAAACATTAATTGCCTCTCCTATTTGGATGGAATTCCTACATGTTAACACGTTTTTTATTGATTTCAGAATGGTTTCCCAGAAGCTTCTCCTGTCTGACATTCTCTAGTAGCACCAAATGGAAGATATGGTGAAAAATGTTTGCAAAGTCCCACTCCAAGTATTTCAATTGACATTCCAGGCAGAATCCATCCACTGAATCCTGCCCTCTGATAACTTGTCCTAGAAAATGCATGGGATCTCTATGGGATGTGCCATTGTGCAAGTCTGTGTAAATGTGTATTACAATGAAAGTCCACTCTAGCTACAACTGTCCCTGGAAAAATAAATTTTAAAAAAGTAATTCAAAAGCAAAGACAGGGACAAGTTTCAGCATGGAAGCTCAGTAGGTAATAAAAATCTTATTTTCATAAGTTGATCAGTCCATGAAGCTGGGCCTTTGACATTGCAAGTGGTTTGCAGAGGATATTTAACACTGTCTCTCAAGGAGGTGCAGACTGTCTCTCCTTAAATATAACACCTTTTGGTTGTGGTGGTTCCTTTATTTAATTATTTGCTTAATGGTAGCCCTGTTTCCTATTTGTAAGTCTGCTACTTCCAAATAAAATTATACAATACATATACCCTCTGCTTCATAAAACCAAATGCTGGAACATGGAGATAGTTTTTAGAACAGCATTAAGGAAGATCTGTCTTTCTTATGTGCACCAAAGGCACCACACTGACATTTTTAGGTGATGGACCATAAGTTTGTCAGACTGGCAGACCCCAGGGAAATTATGATAACAATAAAGCACATATTTAATGAAAGATTTTTAAGATTTTAAAGCTGTGCTGCTAAAAGATATACAGTAACTGTGTAATTACTGTTTAACTTTGGGGGGTGGTTTTTTTGAGAGGACTTCAACTCAGGATCTAATTTTATGGAAGCAGTTTGCCAGAGACAAATTACTTTGGAACATTTTATAGCACATAACCATCTTTTTGTGGGATAATCAGGTAGGCAGAGGTCTAAATCTCAAAAAATGCCTTTGCACCTATTTGCTATAAAATGTATGTGTAATTGTTTGCAGGCACAGAATTGGAGGCTAATTCTGAAAACTGGAGCTTTAATATCTTGAATAATTTATAGCAAATGGGTTTGAATAACTTGCAAATTGTAAGGCATCATAAAATCTAAGGCATTCCCTGTATCCATCTGGCATATTGGTCATTGTGGGCCAACTTACGGTGTAAAGGCAATTGCAACACTAAAGAGGCAGAAGGGCTTTTTCCTGTTTGTATCAAGGCCACAGCAAGTCCCCTAAGCCTGATTTTCTGTGGCACTGGATATCCAGAGGATTTAACGATGGCAGTGATGGATGGCATGCACAAACATTCCTGAATTTTGTTCCTGCTTTGTGCCTCAAAGCAATTCCCTGGAGAGCACATGCAGCAGCTGTTTCACCATCACTCTGGCCCATCCTGGTGGGAGCTGAGACACAGTGGCTTGTTCAGAACAGAGAATTCACTCTTGGACTCAATGACCTTTGAGGTCTTTTCCAACCTTCCTGATTCTGTGAAAATCCTGTACATCAGCACACAGCCCCGGCACTGAGAGCCAGAAGTTTTAAGGAGTTTAATTATAATGGATTTCAGTCAGCAATATTGACCTGCAGCTGCAGGGCCTCCAGGGGAACACAAACTGGGGTGTACTGGCTTTACTGGGATAGACATGAACTAGCTGGGAGTAGTTTGAGGCAGGGTAGGAAGGTAAGTCCTTGGAAAGCTTCTCAAACAGAAGAGCTTCTCTTCCAGGAATTATAGTGAATTACCTGCCAGGTGCTTCTACCCTCTGCAGGTCCCTGGCATAGGCAGGAGCAGGAAATCCAAAGATTTTTCATTCCTTTTGCCATGATGAAAACATCCAGTCAGATGCAAAGTTCCCAGCTTTTCCCCAGAAATGCAATGCAATTGCCTGGGACAGACAAATGAGGAGCTCAGTATCTGAATCTGTAAATGGGAATGAGACACTGTGGTTGTGCCCACTTTCCTACATTCCTCCTGACAGTATAAATGGGAATATCTGACACCATGAACAGAAATACCTGCTAATATAAGCAGGAATAGCTGATATTATAAACAGCAATCCCAGTCTCCATGAAAAGCAACAGTGGGCCACAGTCCAAAAGAAAGAGATGGAATAAATAAGAGATGTAAAATATATATTCCCTTTTCAGAACTGAACTGTGCACTGAGATAGATCCTCCAAGAGTGCATTTGCAAGGAACTAAGCTGCAGAAATTCTGCTCTCTCTGTTTACTCCCTGCTACCAGTCCAGGGGAGGAGGTGCTGGAAGCTGCAGGGAATAAGATGCACAGCCCAGGCCAGCGGGAGTTGGGTGTAAATGTTCTCACTTTAAGAGATCAGTCAAGGCAGCACTTTATTTGCTGTGAAGCACCAGTGCAGGAGGATGTGTCTGCACCTAAAAATGAGAGAGGAGCCTGTGTGATGCACTGGGAGGGAACTGCTCAGCCTGGAGAGGAGAAGGCTCTGGGGTGACCTGATTGAGACCTCCCAGGACCTGAAGGGAAACTACAGGAGAGATGGAGAGGGACTGTTCACAAGGGCCTGGAGTGACAGAACAAGGGGGAATGGCTTCCCACAGGCAGAGGGCAGGGAGAGATGGGATATTGGGAAGGAATTCATCCCTGGGAGGCCCTGGCACAGGGTGCCCAGAGAAGCTGTGGCTGCTCCATCCCTGGGAGTGTCCCAGGCCAGGTTGGAGCAGCCTGGGACAGTGGAAGATCGAAGTGGATGATCTTTAAGGTCCCTTCCAACCCAAACCAATCTGTGATTCTATGATCATCTGCATTATTTCAGGTAAAGGCTGCTCTCCCAAACTGTGCTGCCTGAATTCTGTCCCAGAAAATCTCTCCAGCTGTTCACAGGACAACAGGATAATTCAGGCCAGAAGGGACTTTGGGAGCTTAGGATAATTCCTGAATGTTGCTTTGCAGCAAGTTTTAACTTCAACATTCCTCAGAATCAGGTTTTCATGAAAATGGTTCTATTTCCATCAAACTGTTCCATGGGCTGCTGTAATCACCTTCCCAGGGAGCAAAACTTGTCCTTCCTCATGTCTTTGTACTTATTGGAGCACAACAGTGACTTGTAACACTTCAAACAAAAAGAAAATACAAGCATCACACTTTGTGGAGGGACAGGGGGACCTCAGCACATGCTGTGTTCTCTTCCTAAGCCATTTCAGGCCAAGGGAAATCTTGCAGAGAGTGCACTTTGCTGCACGAGGAAATTTGTAATTAATTGCCACCAAGTCTGAAAAATGCAAAGGAATCACTTTCATAACAAATGTCCCCACATGAAGGAAAACTTTCTTTCTTTAAAAAAGAAATAAATCTTTAATCAAGAAAACTCCATTTCTTCTTGCAGATGATTCAGATATAAGAAACATCTCCAACACATGCATGATTCAAATAGTCTTTTCAAATAAAGTCTTTTGATGAAATAAGGGAATTAAATATCAAAACCAACATCTGCCAATTGCAGAAAAGTCCTTGGTGTGTCAGCTGGTCAGCTGAGCAGCAGAGAGCTGACAGCTCTATCATTCAATTCATTATCCAAACGTTTCAGAACATTAGATAATTTTATTGAAACAGTGGTGTCAAAGAGTTTTTAAGAAAAGCAGCAGAAAATGCTTCTCAGTCTCACACCTCCATATGATGGAGTTAATCCAGACCTGTCTGCACTTTCCCTCTTGGTTTTGTTGTGGCTTTGTGCCAACAATCTCATTTCATGTGCTAAGGAGAGAAAGCAGCCTCACTAACAGGACATCAAAGCAAAGCCAGGCCATGCTGTGTTTCAAAGAAAAACACCCAGCAGTACTTTCTCTGTGGCATTTTCCTCTTTGCTGTAAATCTACATCAGCAATATTCCAAAGGTGTGAAACCTGGAAAAACTGGGGAGGGGGGGTGGTTTGCATAGAGCCATAATGGTGGAATATTGTGAAATTATGGGTTCTGGAAAAGATGAGACACTCAGGGAGACTGAGCCCTGCCTGCATTGCCAGCAGTGAACAGCAAGGAACAGGGAACCCATGGAAAGGTGCCAGAGCCCTTTACAGCCCCTGTGGTTTAGCTCTGGAGTGGGTAAATGATGAACTACCTCCCATTTGCATGGCTTTTGCACAAACCCTCTGATCTTTAATTTTGGATTTGATGAATGTCAGAGAAAAGTTTAGGTAAAATTTGTGGCACCATTCCCTAAATTCCTACCAAGACAAAAACGTCATGAAATTGATTTTTACATGTTTTTGTAAAAAATGCATAACCTCCTCACTAAAATATTTATGAACATTACATGGAGCTTTCAGAGAAAGAGATTAATTTATTGTCTCTTTTTTTTTTTTTTTTAAATTACCCTCTGATGCCTTAAGGAAGCTGTACATTCACAGGGTACCCATAGAAGAGTTGAAAAATAAAGCATTTGCCACATTAGGCAAGGAGAAATAGGTTTTCTCACACCCTCATTTAATGTGTGGACTCCACACTCTGCTCTCAAGAGGAGGCATTTGCAGTAATAAGAAGGACTCTTAGGCAGCACAAGTGTGATCCATTTACACCTAAAAATGGAAAAGGGAAAGATTCACAGAGGCTTTGAGGTGTCCTTTGTGAATAGCAAGAGTTAATGTGATTAGTTCAATTTTTAAATGAATCATCAAATATATATAACCCAGGTCCTTTTCCTCAGCCATTTTACAAATTCCATCTTGTGATTTATCCTTTTGATCCAAGTAGCAAATTTGCTTGGAATCCTCAGCATCATTCCCAAACATCTTTTCCTAGAAACTAGTCCAGGATTTGCTGCCTCTGAGTCTTGTGGCCACGATTCCAACACTAATGAGAAGCTGCATATTTTGTCAGCAGCTCAGCTACTTGGCTTTGGGGCTGGTTTTTCCCCCCAGACTCCTTGAACACTGGCCATCTGGACTCATTTGCTATTTAAAAGGTGTCTTGTTGCCACATAAGAAGATTTTAAAGATATACCCCTTTGAAAAGATCCTAATTATGCTCTAGAAGCTCCACAGACACTGCTTGCAAAAAAATCAACAATGGATTGAGGAAAGAGGAATTTGTCACTCAGAACATTTTTCATTATCTTTTTCTTTTTAATTTTCTTCTATTTTCTACTTCTCTTCATTTTATGAATTCTTACACATTGATTGGAATGTATTAAGGACTAACAGCAATTTCTTAATAAGCTAATTCAGCTCACTGCTGAATCTTTATTGAACAAAAATGAGTTCTAAAAGCCTAATAATATATTTTTACTGCCTTTTTCTAGAATTCAAACCTTCAGTCTACTCTACCTCTGCTCACAAAATAATGTATGGGACAAAAATTTAGCCATAATAGAGAAAAACCATCTGCAGAGTTCACAAAAGATGAGTCTCTCAGAATCATTAAAGCTGTAAAAGTCCTCTGAGATCCAGCTGTTCCCCCAGCACTGTCAAGGCCATCCCTAACCCACATCCCAAGTGCCACATCCACAGGGCTGTTAAATCCCTCCAGGATGAGGACTCCAGCCTGTGCCAGGGCTGGACAACCCTTTCAGGAAAGAAATTTTCCTGAATATCCAACCTCTCTCCCTGCAGAGCCTTCCTGCCCTCCAGCAGATCCACACTCCCACCCAGCCTGGGGTTTCTGGGAACTGGCTGAGGGTGCCCTCCATCCCCTTGTCTATAATTCAGTGGTCTGAAAAAATTTAATATTTCATTTGCTGCAGTGAATGCAAAGGCAAAGGTTTGTCTCAGAAAATACTCTGTATTTTGAAGTGTAATAACCATTAGGGAACAAAGAAGAATCGAACTGAAACTTTACACTGAAAAATGTGGAATTTCACACACAGTGTGTGCAAACTACCCCAGCTCTTTTCCTTGGAGATGCTTAGTGTTTGCTCTCCTCTCAAACCCATTTAGCTGATTTCTATTCAATCCCCCTTTCAGTCCTGGGTGGTTTTCGGGGGCGGTTTCACTGATCATCCAGCCTGTATTTTACCTCTGCTTTGGCTGGGAGAAACGGGATGCACCCAGCAGATGTGTATAAATAGCTTGCAGTCAGCAGAGGGGACATGCCAGGGTGTTTATTGGTCTGTGGATTGTAGGGATGGCTCCAGTGATGGGAACTGTAACTGGTGCCAGCCCTGTGTCCTGCCTGCAGAGGGTTTGGGGGATGCACAGACCTCAAGCTGGCTCGCTTCCCCCTGAGGAAGAAGAGTGTTTCCAGAGTGTTTCTAAGCTGGGAAGGACTGCAGTCCTCCTCTGTATGCACTGGCTTTTATAAGAGAAAGGGTTACTGGCAGTGTGAGGCAGAATTCTCCAGCCTTTGTGGGCATTATTTGACCCAGACTGAGCTGTGCAGTCCTTTCTGTGCTGTACTCCCACCCCACCACAACTCCTGCCAGATTCTTTGCCCTCCAGCAGCCACAGCTGGATGTTTTCTCCCAGTTGCATTAAGGAACTAATCACACACACAAGAGACCTGCAAGAGTAACCCCTTCCTTCCCAGAGCTCCTAGAAACTGGAACAGAGCATCCTGACAAACCTGGAGAGCACCACAGCCATCCAGTATGTGAACAACAGCACGAGAGGACTGCACCAGGGGAGGCTCAGGCTGGATATCAGGAGGAATTTCTCCCTGGAAAGGGGGGTCAGGCCTTGGCAGGGGCTGCCCAGGGAGGGCTGGAGTGCCCATCCCTGGAGGTGCCCAAGGAAGGACTGGCTGTGGCACTCAGCGTTCTGGGCTGGGGACAAGGTGGGGATGGGGCACAGGGGGGATTCCACGGGCTGGGAGGGCTTTTCCAACCTGAATGATCTGTGATTTTACAATAATGAAATAACCACTGCTTCCATTGCCCTCAGCCTTTCCCAAACCAGCTGCTGTTGTGCTACAGAGAAATTACACATTCAGCTCCATTATTTACTCCCCTCTGCCCTCTGTGTTCCCCACCCTCCCCTGGGTTTGATGATCATTACTGGTAATACAGGCCAGACCAGGGAGTGCCCAGGGGCCGATCCCAAGGCCAGAAAAGTTAATGGAATACCTTTACATATTGGATCCAAATCTCACTGCCACACTCAGACAGCCTCAGTGAAAGCCATGCACTCATCTCCCATGGCATTCCAGCAGGAGATGTGCATCTGCAGATGTTCTATGGAGAACACATGGCTGCAAAGCGTAAGATCCCAGGGAAGGTCACTGGGAGCTCCATACCTCAGATTAAGCTTAAGCTGCTACCAAATTTCATGGGGACACTTCTGAATCCACAGAAGTTCATTGATAAGCACTGACAGACAGAAAAGCAGAGCTGAAAAGCTTCTTAAGGGGTTGGGTGACCAGTTCCTGCTGATTTCCATGGGAACAAGATATCCCAGAGGGAGATGGATGAGGTGACTTTAAATATTGACAGATGTAACAATTAAATAAATAAAAAAAAAATCGAACACAAGGATTTGGTTCTCTCATCTGATTGTTCTGGAACCTGGTTAAACAATATGTATGGGGAGCTCAAAGTGTGAGCAGAGCCCAGAGCTGAGATCCTGCAGGGGATAAAGGAAATGTCCACAGCGGATGATCCCGAGCTCAGCACAAGCTCCAGGGGAAAACATAAGCTTCAATCAGCTCCTGCAAATAATTTGAGCCCAATGCCATAAGTGCCTTAAATTAAATCCCTCTCAACAGCAGCCAATCTAAATCATTAAACATATGTCACGTAGCGAGCTATAATCACTAGGAGTGTTGTCTACACAGCATTTAATTTACATGGAAAATGTATTGCAGTTGTTAATTTGACCATTTTTCAGCGTTCTGACTCTCCCAGAAAACACACATAGTTATGAGCAGTGCTTGTTTTGTCACTGAGTGGGAACCACGTGTGCACATAATTCTGTTACCCTGTTTGTTGTGACACACAGGACTGGGAAGGAAAGATTTCCTGCACCCAGGAGCATCCTCCCCTCTTTGTCTGAGATCTCTGCTACGAGATTTATTGCTGCCTCCAGAACTTCATAAAGTTTTGGGCCAGGCAGGATCATTAGAAGATCTACAATTATCCTCCATCATAAACAAGCAGCTGAATTTCGTGCCCTTTCCTCAAAACTGAGACCAGTAAGTTCTGTGTGACGGTGGCTCATCTCCCAGGCTTGATTTGAATTCATGGCAGCCTGTCAAGGAGTAGCATTTCTGGCTTATGATCTTTAAAACTGTAGCTGTTTTTTTTTAAAAAAAAACCTCCAAACATCTGTTTGTGTGTTAGGGAAAATAATAACTAGAGACACCTCTGTGTTTGCTGCACTGAAATAATCAACAAGCCTGGCTCACTCGTTATCCTGAGGGTATGTTGGAAGTTAGTCCAGCACAGGACACCCCAAAAATCCCACCATGTGCCTCAGAAAACCTTTTATATATATGTAAAAAATTGCCAAGGGAATTCCAAGTCATACAATGTGCAGGGAATGTGACACACACAGAGGAAAACTGACTCACTGAGCAAGGACAAAACATCAGGTGTTTCCTGAGCTGAGTTTTTAATTTTGTTTTGAACTTTATGTTGCTCTCTCCTGATTGATGGGAGCACATTGAAATTGTGGCCATTATGGCCATAATTTGCTCCATAAATTATGGAATTGTTTAATTGAATTGAAGCCATCCTTTACACACTGTGCTAATTATAAGTAATTACAGCTTCCTCTTCATGGCAAGGTTATTTTATGGACTTTTGATTGAAATTTCTTACAATGAAGTTATGAAGCTAAAAACCCTCCATAATAACTCTACCTGGTAAAATCACCTTTCAGATCTTAAAAGTATGAGAAATGATTTAGTAACTCGGGTATTCACCTCCTGGAGCCCAGAGATGTTATGTCCAGTTTTTTAGGTAATTCTCTTTTTGTGTCTTTAGGGGTTTTTTTAAATTATTTTTAGCACAGTTTTAACCCATTTGTAAAATTATGCAGAATCAAATTTTCCTGCCTTTTTTCTCAAAGTACATCTCTAACTTTCTTATTAATAATAATTGCAACCCAGTCTAACCATAATGTAAGAAATAAGTGCAATACCTGTAATAACATCTCTCCCTGGCATTAATGATTCTTGTTGGGGTGGGAAGTCTCAACCTGAGTGTGATTTTTGGTCAAAGACATTTCTGTGGACACACCAGGTGTGAATGTTAAACACCTCAGGTTTGGGTTTTACCTGGATATAACATTCCTGGCTCAGGTATCCCGAAATTTGCCTGCACACCATGAAGGTGGTTTAGCTAAAAATCCCCTTTTACAGATTTCCTGAGTGATTTGGGCTGGAGCCTCTCAAGTCCCCAGTTTCACACCCAAAGTTGAGCTGCAAAGAACCTCCAGGGATATTCAGCATTAAGAAAAGTGATGATGCAACCTGGAAAGTTCCCCCCAGATCAAGAATTTCTGGAGTTAATTTAGACTCTATTATGCATAGGAATTTCAACACCATATGTGTCTGCATCTGATGGCTTAACACTGCTGGGAACTCTTGGTTTCCTCTGTGCTTTCCAAGTATTTTCATATCAGTCTGTCTAGAAAATGTTTTTTGAAGAATTTACCTTTTTTTTTTTTTTTTGGTGGTGGTGGGAGGGGAAGAATTGCAAGGGGAAAAAAAAAAAGGTTCCTGAAGTTGTTTGGGCTCCCATTCCAAATTTGCCTGGAAGCTGTATCATTCAGCACTTCATGTAAAGTTGTGATTAGGTGCAGAAGCATTTTGTTTACACTTGCTGCTTTAATATTTGCAAATGTAGACGTTGAATAAGACATTTTGCAGACACAAATGGCCCTCAGTAGATTGAGGAATAGAAATGTTCCAGGTTGATAATTACCAAGAAAGCTTTAAATTGCAGGCACCTCAAGTAAGTGTCTTTTCAAGAGCCAACCATCATTATTATAAAGAAATATGGCAACTCAAAGCACAGGTGCTGATTAAACATTACTTGGGAGAGTGGATCGCTTGCAAAATCTGCAACCCCCACCCTTAAAAGCTTAATTTTAGATGAGCCTACTTAGACATTATACTTTCCAGGACTGAAAATGTGTCCTGGTATTTTCCTTTACAGCACCTGCAGTGCTGAAGCTGCAATAAAAATAATACCCTGGTGAGCAAAATGCCAGCTCGTCTTCTGGGTGCTCCTTTTTGATAGATTCCAGAGGAATTAAGGATGGAACTACATTAATGCTGGTCAGAGAGGGACAGAATAATCCAGCAGGGCGGAAAAGCATATTTCTGTAAAGTTTAAAGAATAATAAGCCAATCCTGAGCAGAACCTGCAGATTCCCTCGTATTTCCCAGGTCAGTGAAATGCCCCATCCCCATCTGGAGGGGGGCACCTGCCTCGGGGTACTCTGGTTTATTGGCTGCCCTGGGCCACACAAGTCTCTCACACTGCCCTAACAAACCAGGGGAAGGTAAGAGAGGTTTGTTTTCCCCACTAATGAGAAAATCTGAGGCAGGTTTCTTGCTTTGTGGCCAGTCCTACCCCACTGCCTGCACTGAGTGCCAGGACCAGGGGGACGGAGGCTCCAGCCTTAAGCTGGACTAATGAAGAGCCTGGGGAACCTCCAGCCTCCACAGGAGAGGGGAGGGTGGTGACAGTCACAGCTGAGATCCTCTCCATTTTAGATCCATGATTCTTAACCTTTTCTCCAGAGGGAGAGGACCAACTTCAGGCTCAGAGGGTTCTGCCACAGGCAATCGCTGCCTGTAAGGGAAGCGAAGTCAGAATTCACTGTGGCTTCATGCAGAGAGTGTGACAGCAAGAGCTGATGAAATCTTTGTATCCTTCACGGTGGAACTCTTGATTAGAGTGCTATTTTTTACAGGCTTCAAAGGCAAAGCATGCATAGTAATTTATAAATGAATACATCTGCACTCTGGGCTTTTGGCATCACCCATGTCAGTCATTTCTGGATCACAGGGGATGTGCCTTGGGGGGAACTGCAACAGCTGCATTTTTAGGGTTTAAAATGTCCCCTCCATCACCTTTAACCTCTCTCCACCATCACCTCCTTTCTGAAAAAGATGTACTTTTGGATAGTCTGTGATCTGATTTTATCCATGCTTTTTCAGGATAAGCTCAGATTTCTTCAGCTTTAATAAAGACCTTATGTTCCTAAGCATCTTAGAGATAATAGTGCTTAATGGGCACTCACCACGAGAAAGGCTGTGTAATTTTTAAAGATAGAGCCCTGACATTTACGCACAAAAATGCTGCTTACCAAATAACACTCATTTCAAAGTATTGTCTTGGATTTTCAAATGTCTTTCTATTCCTGTCTAACAGCTGGAGGAAAATGGCTAATCCTGAAGTAGTGTCTCTGCATGTGCAAACTCACAAGTGCTTTGTGGCAGGGCTTTGTTCTCCCACCCCAGGATTCCTCTCCAGAGCAAACTTTTCAGAGCCTCACTCAAGTGAATCTTGACATCTCTCTATGGGTCACTTGCTGTCACAGTGCAGAAATGCCCCAGCTGCTCCTGCTGGATGGATTGCTGCTCTCTGGGAAGTGTGATATCCTGCAGCCACTGCAAAGGGTGGTGCTAAAGCACTTTTTGCACAGATATTCCTCCTGGTTTAACTGTGTGCCTACAGAAAAGCAGGTGGTAGAGTCCCTCTGATTCCATTTTCCTTGCTGTTGTTTCATGGAGACTCTCTACTAGTGTGGTTTGAGGTTTCCTCAAATGTAAGGTGCAATTGCTTTGTGTCTGCAAAAGAAACCCTCACTATATTTTTAAGCAATCTAATACTTGTGAGATGGAATCAGATAAAAGCAGCAAATAAAAATTCCACCTCGGTGCCATCAATCTTTTAGTCTTCATTCAACCAGCTTGATTTCCACTCTCATCTGCTTTTTATTTCTGCAAAATTCTTTTTCCCTCCCTTTATTCCTTAATGTAAACATTGATTTTCTGTGATTGTTCTCTTTACTTTTATGTTGCCTTTCCACCCTCAGAAGCACCTTGTAGTCCCTCACATGCTCAGCAATTACTATGTCAAGATGTCTGGATGTCTCAGAGGGAAATCCTCTGACTCAGTTACGTAGGAAAGGCATATCTGTGCTCTGATAGATAAAAAAAGACATGATAAAGTAAGTTTCTTTTCCAGTGGGACTGTTTAAGTTGTTACATCAGGGTGGGGGGAATGCTGAGCCAGGAGAGGATTTGATCAAAACCTGCTGCAATCAGTAGAAACATTTAGAACAGGCTACAAGCCCTGTCATATCACCCATGAATGACCTGTATGTCACCCAGGATCTAACCCTGGTCTCTGCAAGGCTCGTTTGCCTAATTCTAGCTCCAAGAAATAGAAGGAAAATTATTCTAATTCCCTCCTCCTTCCTGCATGGCCAGAAATAGCATCAGATGGGGCCCAGTGTTGCATGTGTAACTGGGTAATTAGAGCCAATTTTCTCCCTCTCCTGGTTTTCTCTTGTTGGAAACTAATGCTGCAGTGCCTGGATAGGTGTTCTGTCCATGTGGGTATGGTTATGTGGAGGGAGAACAGCAAAAAACATAAGTATCTTCTGTATTATCCTGCATTTTTCTGCATCAAATGAAAACAGTATAATAAAGGCAGCAAGGCAATAGTTTTAAAACTTTCTATTAAACAGAGAGTTTGCCCCTCTAAAGTGATGCTTTAGTTTCTGACTAGTACTGCAAGAGATACCTAAATCAGGTCAGCCAATCTTTTTTCCCCTTTAAAAAAAGAAAAAGTTCATTACTTAGAAATTCTATCACACAGATCATGCCAATTGTGCCTTTGGGAAATCTCTCCAGACTCACAAGCTGAAGTGAAATAAATCTCACTGGAAAAGGCAGATCTTTGTATCTTAATAAGCTCAACTTTTTAGATATGTGCATACACACATATGTATTTTTATCCCTCTGCTTTCCAGTGGATAAAAGCATCTCTGAATGCACCTTTCTGGAGTGCAGATAATTATAAAAACCTGGCCTTGGCTCTCACAGAGAATGTTCTGGAGAGAGAAATGTGTTAATATTTTTATTTAAGACTTTTCCTGTCCTTTGTGCTCTTGTTTTCAACCTTGACCCAGGCCCTGTTTGCTGGGGGTGTGTTCAGACCCTTCCTGAGGGGCTGCAGCTCTTTGGCAATCTCAGAGCTTGGTCTCAGAGCTGAGACCAAAATGTGATTTATTCTGGTTCCATGGCTGTGTAATTAAGCACTAAACCATGTTGCATGAAAACAGCAGAAAGGCTGAGCCCCTCTGAGAGTTCAGCAAAGAATCAGGGAAATTTTGAACAACCTTGTTACAGCTCAGAGCAAAATCTTCACAAGAGCCACTGGAGCACAACCACATCCTAAACATGTGCCCAGAGCTGGATTCCAGATGGGCAGTTTGGAGCCAGGGAGATGCTCAGTTTGTTAAATAGGCAGTGACCTTTCTACCAACAAACTTGGGCTTCTTAAAAAGCCACCTTTGCTGGGTTTGACCCTTGGGTTGCACCCCCTTCCTTGGCCAGGGTTTGGGACATGAGCCCATCCAGGGTCCTACTACACAGTCACAGGCAGGAAAATGAAACCATCACCCCAAAGCCAGCCCTGTATTTATTAAATTTATAAAATCAGTTCTGTTTGGCTGCAAATACCTTATAGTGTTGAGGAGCTTGTAATATTCAGAGAGAGGGAGCAATTAAGTGCAGGGATGGGGATGAGGGAGGCAGGAAATCCAGGTGAGCACCAGAGAGGGATATTTGCCTTTCTGTGCCCACTGTCTTTCCTTTTACATTCAGATGGCTGAGAACAATGAGGGCAGAAAGGGCAAAGGCTGGGGCTCTGAGATTGGTTTGAAGTGCATCCTAAAAGGCGGAGCCCACAGATGGATGATGAGTTACAGAGGGAAAATGATCCCGGATCTGGCAGAGGTAATGTAGTGACAGTGACATTTGGCAGGATAGAGCACTGAGGAAGAAAATCCAAGGCACCCTGGACAGGAACCAGACCGGGGGAATGCAAAGATGATGGATGCCAAGGTAAGGACAGGGGCTTGGAGAGGGCAGGAATGGGCTGGAACAGTGCACAATGCATGGAAGGCTTCCAAAGCAGCTTTTGAACAGATTGAAGAGGGAATGGTGGTCCAGTGTCTGTAAAATGAGGGTGATAATAGCTGCCTAACTCCCAGGTCCCTGGTGCAGGGCTGAACTCAGGCGTGCACAGAATGTCGATGTGTTCAGTTTGTGCTCTGTGAGCCAAATGCAACCCCTGAGCCTCTAATTCCAGGGAAACCTGGGGGAGCAAACCCGCTTCAGTCCAGATTTGTAAATGCAAATGGCAATTACTGTTTGCTACAGGATTGGGATTGATAATGATTCTTCCTGAGAAACCATTAATACCCACGCGGAACGGAGTAATTTGTAGGTCATGTATAAATTAGAGGTAACAGCCAATTTCTGGACTAATCTTACACAGTCAGGTCTCACTTTTAAAAGACAGATCCTGCTCAACTGTAAGCAATAAGTCATTTGGTTATTATTTGCTGGTGAGATGAATGCCCAGGCTTAGCTCTGTCCTGGCTCTCAGCTGGACACCTCATGGCACAGGAGAATGTGTCCTTTGGCAAGAGATAAGGATGGAAAAATATGCTTGGGGGGGTTCCCCGTAGCGAGTGCTTTCAGTCCAAGTAGAACTCTGTAAGTGGGCATTATCTGGAGAAATAATCTTCCTGCTTCCTTCTGCCCTGCTCCTTTTTGAGCCTGTGCCTTCCTGCAGCCCCACTGAGCTCCAGAATTGTCTGTGAGTCCAGAGCCATCCTGGCAGGAGCAGTGGGAATCCATATTCTATCAAAGGAGAGCAAGGGCAAACTGTGTATTTTGTGGTTTTATGAGTCTCCTACATTTACTTGGCATCAGCACCAGCTCCTCTTTTGGGAAATCAGTGACATGGGGCTGCTCAGTCATTACGATTTTACCTCTCCTTGCTCCCAGTGACTGACAGGTGGGTTTTAATGAGAAAATACCTGTGTCTTCATGAGGAAAACTGTGCTTATTAACTCTGTCGTCCTTTTTAGTGTGCATGTTTTAATATTTCAAGTGGGTTTTTTTACAGCATGTTTGCTTTCAAGCAGCATTTTTTTTTGAGGTGTAGAACCTAAATAAGAACATGAGCAGCTTTCAGGTTATTTAACACCTCCTGGTTCTCATTGGAATTTCTGCCAGAATGTCAAAATACTTGGTGTTAGTACTAATGTGGCTACTCCAGGAGCCACTGGCATATACAGAATAGTTGGTCTGTTGTCCTTAAGTTGCTGGAACTCCTGGCTGTAGGAGATGAAAAGCTGGCAGCAAATAAAAATCCCAGCAATATATATTTTAAATCTCATTTTGGCTCAGCTTATGGCCCTGGACTAGAGTATCTCACATTCAGCAACACTTTTCTCTATTTTAACACTACAAGCAAATGACTTCCCTGAACCACCAGCATTTTCCACTGTTAAAAAGTAGAGGGAATTGTGTTAGCAACAAAGAATATTATTAAAAAGTGTCTGGAGGACAGTTCAGCAGCTGGTACACAGTGCAGTGGTGGCATGAGAGGAAGGCTGGCTGCTGCTGCTGTGTGTGAGCACAGACATGGCCCTGCCTCACAGAGCTGGAGAGCTCTGAACAAATTTAATTGGGAAATATGACTTTTATCCATCGGGGTAATGGACACGAGAAAGCCCCAAAGCAAGATCCAGGTTTGAAAAACAGCTGCTTTTCTGGCCTGTCTGTGGTGGCCACTGAGGCTCAGGCTGGCTTTAGGACAGGACACATTTCTGCTTTCTCTGTCTCCCCAGGAGGGATTGCAGAGCAGGCTGGAAAAACATGGCATTTCCCCACCTCTGATTTGCAGGCTGTCTTTCCCTGTGAGCTTGTCTCCATTTCATCTGCCTTGCTGTGCTGTTTTCACAGTGAGTAGCAACAAAAAACCACCTCAATGCAGTAAAGACACTGTTCCTGTGTTTGCTGTGGAGTGGGTGAGGAAAATCTCTCCACAAGCACAATATAGACTTTAAAAGCGTTTTGAGAAGTTAACATTTTACTTTGAAAGCATCAAAGTGATACCACTGACTGAAATCACAGAAATTCCCTCAAGGCTACTCAGGCAGTCCTGTGTATACACTGCTAAAAAAAGCACATTATATCTGCTGCGTTCTGCCTGAAAGGTGTTAGGGAGGTGTTTTGCATCAAGGGAACCTGCCCAAAGGAGCCCGGGGAGGCAGGTCCACAACTGCCACCAGAAAGGTCAGCAGGTCTGAGCTGCTGCTGTTTGTGCCTGGCTTTGAGACAGGAGTGGAGAATTTTCCCAGTAACAAGCTCTTGTGCTCTGCCTTGTTTGGAAGCCAAACGCTGAGACCCAGGGAGAGGAAATTGCTTCAGCCACGACCTCTCCTAAACCCCTCTCAGTTTGGGATGACCCCTTTAAATGGAAATGTTTAGTAGCTCAGAAGGGCTGCAGAAGCTTTGCCACGTGGTGTTTTACTGAGGTGTGCTTTATATTTTTGACAGTTTTTTGGAAGTTTTTTGTCTTCAGATGATGCTGCTCAGTCATATTTGTCAGCTGGACTCCCACCCCTGTCTGAAGAGCAGCCACTCACATGGCTCAGCCCCTTTTTGCCAGGCACTGCTTTGCTCTTGCTTTCCACAGCTAAATTCAAGTAGGGTCAGGTACAGCTCCCATGAAGGCCAGTGCTTGTTTTCATGCTTAGCAATAACAGCTTCATTCCTAGACAATCATTTATATCTTGAGCTCACATTGATTTTTTTGTTTCCCTTCCCTTGTAGAACGCCGTGGTTAATTTGTTTTTAAAACGTTGCACAGTAATTACTTTATTTAAATGAATCACCTGACAAACCCGTCCTCCATCAAACTTACCACTTACTCTGCTATTTTTCTTTTAACCTGGACCTCACAATAAATTCTGAGCTTTGGCTGTCAGTCACCAGCAGAACAAGGAGAAGAAAAACTACTTACTCTAGGTGGTGGCCCCTCCAGCATCTCCAGTTCAGCTGAATGGAATCAGGGGCCTCTTGACTGGCCTGTTCTTACTCAGACCTGAAGGGAGCCTGCAAGAAAGATGGAGAGGGACTTTTCACTCTTTTTCAAAGGGGACCAAGCAAAAATTCTGCCAAATTCTGCTAATGAAATATAAATAGCTCATGGTTATGCACCAATTAAAATTAATCTTCATTTAATAGGCAGTTGATTAGAGGTCTGGGAACAGTTCTAGCCCTGGAATGAGAAAGTGCTCATGTAGGTTTAGGTGTGAAGGTTGTCTCAAGGGTGGTGGGATGAAGTTCTTTTAACACAGAAACTGTATTTGACCAATGAACTTGCTGGTATCATCACTGGGACAAGGAATTACAGCATCTGTTAGGGCAGACTTCAGATTTTTTTTTTCCTTCTGATGATCCTACAGTTTGAAGCTCTGGAAAACCCTGCTGACTTTTAGCATTCCATATTTTGGTTCCAAAACTTGCACTTAAACTTTTCCCAGACATTTCTCTGTGTGTCTTGTGATCACTTGTATTTTTTAGAAGGGAGAGGGAAAAAACCCAGAAACTAGGTTCTAATACATCCATACAGTAAATGAGAAATCCACACAGTGAAAAAGAAAATTGCTTAAGTGGGCAAATTGCTGAAATCATTTTTAGACATTGCTATATGTGTTGGAGAGATAATACAACACTGTGTATTCAAGAGTAGCTGGAGCCTGCATTGCCATCTTGGGTCTGACATCCTCCAGTGCTTTCATTGCTGGGTTAACATTCCAAACAGGTTTTAATTCCACTGTGCCTGGTTTTGATTGTCAGCTAATGGCTGCACTATTCCTGCACTGGTGACATCAGAACTGCCAGAGATTGCAGCTCCTGTGCTGAGCACACTCAGCTGCTCAGAAAGTATAAAGAGATATCTGGCCCTCAGATTTCACATGGGGAAATGAGGGAATATGTAAGTGAGAAATCCAAAGTATTCTCCAGTGACTTGCACTAAATGAGTAAATTATACTTGCAAAATCAAGCAGTGAGGCTGGAGATTGCTGTTTAGAGGAGCTATATTTTTTGGTTAAATTAGCTGTGTTTGTTTTGCATTCATCAAATCCCAGTGCCCCTGGACAGCTGGAATGTGCTGTTGGCATAATAAAGTCTCCAGAGGCAACAGACATCCCATCCTAAGGGGGACAGCTTGAAGCAAAGCCACTTTTCCCACCTCAGAATTCATGCCCAAGAAGTCCATTACCCTCCCAAAATATTCAGCTTGGTTGTTTACAGTCCTGTTTTGGAGAGCTTGCTTCCAGGTTAAAACCCTGCTCCAAATCACCCCTCTTGTTCTAGAAAAAGGAGCAAGAAGTGTATAAAATTTCAGTGTGAAAGGCAGGAGAAATTGCTCTGACAAGTGGAAGAGCACCCAGAGGGCAGCTGCCCAGCTGGGATGTCACTGGATGGGCCAGGGCACCTCTTGGTCCAAATAGCTCAGAAGAGATGGAAGAAGAAGAGTCCAGAGGAAGGGTGGGAAGCTGGGAGGGATTGTGCTGCCCCTGCTAAAACACAGACCTGGAGGGGAAACTCTCAGTCCGTTTCCTCTCAAGCCACTCAGTCACTTCTGAGTGTGGAACTTGCGCTGCCAGGATTTGCAGAAACCCTTCAGAAAACATTTCCAAATCTGGAGTAGGTTGGAGCAGGGGACACAAGCCCTGTGAATATCAGTGCTTTCATTAGATAGAAGTTATCACAAGCACTTACAAATTTCCCTTTGAAAAGCCTCAATAACAAACACGTGTTGTCTCTCCCAGATGTTTGTCTAAGCAACATTCATAATATTGAGTTAACCTGCAGTGACACTGGAGATGAAAACTAATGATCCAATGTGCTTTTGCTGTACTGCTTTGAACAGCAATTTGGTTTTCCTTTATGAACACTCAGAAATTATTGCTCATCATTTATTTTTCTCTTTTCATGTACAGTGATGAAGAGGTGAGTAATCCTTCTCATTTATCTCTGTTCCAACAGGAGGGATATTCGAAACTGTGGAAAATGAACCTGTTAATATTGAAGAATTGGCTTTCAAGTTTGCTGTCACCAACATTAATAGAAACAGAACACTGATGCCTAATACCACATTAACCTATGACATCCAGAGAATTAACCTTTTTGATAGTTTTGAAGCCTCAAGAAGAGGTAATTATCTCAATTACTGTGTCAGTAACATACATGTTTTATCCTGTTTTTTCCCAGCCTGGTCTCCCTTTCTGCTCTGATTGTACCATGTGTATGAACAGCAATATAAAATTAATCCTTCAAAGATATTTGAACTCAGAATCAAGCAGGGCTTGGATTTGTCCCTGGTTTCTGACTAAACCCCTCCATCCTGTCTGCATGTGAAGAGCCCCAGGTGGAAGGTGGCAAGTCCAACCTCTTTTTCTCTCCAAAACATAGATTTGCCACCTGGAATTCTGCAGAAAAATGATCACAGACTCACAGGAAGCACAGTGAGGTGGCACAGCCCATAATTAGCACAGATACCATTGTCATGAACAGATTATTTCCATTCCACTTTAAAGACCAGAGTCTCCCTGTCCTGAAATATTAACACTCGATGGGCTTAGAGACAGAAATGAGTTTCTCTGCTGCAAACAACTATAAGTATTGGAGTGGAAAAGTTTGGAATTTTTTACCTCATTTTATTTTCCTCAGAAGGAAAATTATGGCCCGATTTACTCACATCTAGTTGACTAATGTTCTTGGTTTATAACCCATATAATCCAGACTGATACAGGATTTTGGATTCCCTTTGGAGTGAGAATCACTTCTGTGACTGTTGTGAAAGTACCTCCTCCATTTAATATGGAGGAAGGAGTTCATTATAAATATTTTTTGTCAATCTACATTCAAGAAACTCTTGCAGACAGTAGTGATTTTTTCTCTTCATGAATTATTGATGGTATTTATGCAATTTGCACATTAAAACCTATGATCCTTTAGAAAGGCTTCTGAATTAAATGTGGGAAGCCTGTGTATTTTATGCTGTCTGTAAAACACCCATTTGTAGAGCGAAAACAGAAAATAATTGATTTTCTGTCTTATTCTATTACAATCAGCGAGCTAAATACGAATTTAAAAAGTCTCAGCTCATTGTGGACGTTTGTGTGCTTAATATCTCACTCAGCCACAGCAATTTCTAAATTTTGCCGTGAAGAACTTCCTTAGGAATTGTACAACCCTGCAGCTCCGCGCGGGGCTCTGTCCCAGCTGATAAACCTTTCCCAAAGCAATTTTAGCAGCGTACAAAAATAGGAAAGGAAAACGGGAAAGGACACTGTGGGTGGGTGGGTGTAGAACACCCTCTCCCAGTGCCCATTGCCATGGGTTTCCCTGTGTCCACAGCCTGTGACCAGCTGGCGCTGGGGGTGGCGGCGCTGTTCGGGCCCTCGCACAGCTCCTCGGTCAGCGCCGTGCAGTCCATCTGCAACGCCCTGGAGGTGCCCCACATCCAGACCCGCTGGAAACACCCCACGGTGGACAACAAGGACGCCTTCTACATCAACCTGTACCCCGACTACGCCGCCATCAGCAGGGCCGTGCTGGACCTCGTGCTCTACTACAACTGGAAGATGGTGACGGTGGTGTACGAGGACAGCACGGGTGAGTGGGGCGGCTGCTCGGCACCTGTGGGGGACCCTGAGGGTGCCTGAGGCAGCTCAGTCTGGCAGGAGTTACAGCAGCTCTCCCAGAACACAAAGAAGAACCTCTTGTGAAGGGCAGCTGTGGGTTTTTGGACAGCTGAGCTCTCCATCAGACCTTAAGGAGGCAGAGCCTGGATTGTGAATATTCAGAGCTGTTTTGATACCTGATTGTGGAATCCATAACACAGCCTCAAACTGATCAGCACAACCACAGGATGCCAGAGCAGTCAGGTTTGGAAGGGATGTCTGGAGAGCACCCAGTCCAAACCCTCCTTGCCCAGATGAATATTCCAGACAAAACAGGAACAAGGAGAGATGTAGTTCAGCCCACCCCAGTACCAAATTAGCATTCCAAAACACCGAGTGCTGGGTACGTGTTCAGTTACAAAAATGACTGATATTAAAGAGACTTCATTTGCAGAGGTATTTACAAAGTAAATGAATCATCAGTCATCTTATTAACTCAGAGCCAGGGAAGTAAGCAGGTCAGCTTTGATCAATATAAATAGCCTTTGGTTTTCAGGCTGGAGCAACACCACTTGAGTTCATTTTGTTTCTCATCTCTCATGTTTGACATTGTTACACCGGAAAAAATAAAAACATATCAGTCTATTCTTTTACATAGGGACTACAGCAGGCCAAGAAAGTTAATGAAGGTTTCCATCCCCACTAATTTTGTTTCAAAGCCCCAAACAGGCTCACAGTAATTTCTTTTCCTAAAAACATGGAGGTGGGTTGACAAATCCTTTCCTTTTGCTCATCACCACACTTGCACTTCAGTACCTTCTGTTGCTGGAAAGAGAAACAGCAGTGCTCAGTCTGAGGCTGTGGATAAGAGACAGGTTTTCCTGACTCTTCCTCCCAAATCTCAGTTTTCCCTCTTGGAGCTGCCACTGGTTGTTGTGGCCAAGACACTGCAGCCAAGGGCTGAACACTTGGTACAACCAAGCTGGAGCTTTCCAGACAGATTTCAGGAGCTCCCCTCCTTGTTAGACAGTGTTGGAAGTGTGTGCCCCATTCTCATAATAATGAGCTCAAATTGTTCCATATTTCCCCAGCCTGGCTCCCAGCCAGGCTCCAATCCCCCAGCAGCAATTTACATTTCAATGCTCACAACGCTTAATATTCTATATTGATTGTTGATACTTGAAAACCTGCAAAGAGCAGGCCCAGCATTGCAGGCAGAGGGAAAGAGCAGTTTTTTCAGAACACTCTGCCAGTTCTTGAGTGAAAGCCAACAGCCCTCGAGACAGCAATCCCTCACTAACCTCCAAAAAAATAGGGGAGCTTTGTCTTGCCTTATATGTGCCACTGGACCATTCAACCAAGGACAGATATACCCACTCCCAGCAGGAGAGACGAGAATTCTTTCACTTTAATAATTTGTTTGATTTTTGTTCAGGAAGTGCTTCTTGCCAGTATTCCCTCTCTTTATGCATATATTTAAGGCAGCCTTTTACTTTCACTCAGCAGGAGATCACGAATTTTTTTGTGGGTAAATTGCATTCATGGATAATGAGAAAGAGACTGTAATCACACACCTCAAAGAGCTCATCACTATCTTCCTTAGGTTTTGGAGACAGTACAAATTATGTAGGAGTGCTGAAGTAGCTGGTGGAATTGCAGTGTGTTTAAACACTTGGACAAGTCTTCAATGGGTTGAGTTCCACTGCCTTCAAATAAGGCGTGTAAAACCTG
>VYZS01046617.1:0-11697 GCA_013400695.1 Neodrepanis coruscans
ATGGGACAGTTATTGTATGTTAAATAGTGGCATGATTAAAAACATGTTTATAAAGATTAACAGCTCTGCAAGAGCTCCAATCCTGCTCTGAGGTGGTTCAACCTCCCCAAATATGTTTCTAATCATCCCCACAATAACCATGTTAATAAAGCAGAATTAAAGGCATGTTGGGGGGAGTTGTGGATTCCAGGCTGCACCTGGTGGGTTTGTGCAGAGAGGGGAGCGGGGAGGGGAAAAAACCAACAGGAACGAGAGGTTTGAAGGAAAAACAATGGCTGTGTGGAAATCCAGGGATGTGAGGACATGGAGACACAGGGATTATGTCAGCAAGTGCCACCTCCCTGGGTCCCAGCTGAGCACAGGTTGTGATTCCGAGGAGGATCCTGCCCAATCCTGCATGTCCCACCTGCCAAAATCCAAATGATGCCAAGAGAGGAGCCTTTTAGCTTGGACTTAAAGCATAAAAGCACCCAGGACAGCCAACTCTGACTGCTCCAGAATTTTTCCTTCATACTTTTTGGCACATCCCTCACCCAGCATCACAAATTCCCACCCCAGGTTGGGGTGGGTCTGTGGCAGTGGTACCTGCTGGGAGCAGAACCCCCGGACACAGAGGAGGCATTTAGCAAAAATAAACGCCAGGACAGAGCTTGAAATGTTTATTTTCCAACTGCAGGCCATTCATGCAGTGACACTGCTCTGTTCCACTGAGTCTCCCTCTGTTTAGAGCAGATGATTAATGAGGCCCAGATTGTCCTTCACCCTGACAGTTGCAGTTACCAGGGGGATGGATTTGGGCTGGATGTGCCACTTTCTCCTCCCACCTCTCTCTCCATCCTCACTGGGCTGGGGAAGGGATTTTTCTTCCTGTTCCACACAATCAAACCCAAGGTTTTATTACAATATTTGTTTTCTGTCCTGGTGAGGCTGGAAGCCCTGCTAACATGGAAGGGGGGCTGAGCTGCAGGAGAAGGGAAGAGACAGATCAGAAGGGAGACAAGGGATGAGCCAACTTGGGTGTTCACCCAAGGATTGGGGACAGAGATCTGCCAGGACACACGTGGTGATGCTCCAGACTGTAACAGATAAAACCCAGCCCAAAGTCAGTGTGATGCTCAGATGTCACTTCCAGAGGACTTTCAGCATCACCCATAGGTTTTTCCTGCCACGCCACTGCCCTGCTCAAGCAGCACAGAATCCCAGAGTGGTTGGGGTTGGAAAGGACCTTTAAATAAAGCTCATCCCATTCCAACTCCCTGCCATGGGCAGGGACATCTCCCACTGTCCCAGGTGGCTCCAGCCTGGCCTTGGACACTCCCAGGGATGGGGCAGCCACAGATTCTCTGGGCACCCTGTGCCAGGGCCTCCCTACCCTCCCTTCCTGACATCCCATCCAGACGTTCCTGAGGCAACAGGGAAACCCCTCAAAGGGATGAAGGGGTGTCCCTCTAATAACACAACCTCTAAAGGGCCCTTCCCAGCCCAACTCTTCCCAGTTTCTGAATGGGGCTGGATCTGGAGCAGCTTGGACATGTCACTGCGGCGATGCCTTTGCAACCCCCAAGCTCAGCTCTGGGGCAGGAGCAGTTGACACATTCCTCCAGCACTCAAAGCTCAAATTGAAAAGCTGCCATCAACATTAAAAGGAAAAAAATGGCTTTTTAAGAACTCCATACGTTTCTATTTCTTTCTCCTTCCTTTCCTTCCTTCTGATTCACCCTTCTGATATTTTCCTTGGACTCCAATCCTAATGCATTCGTCCTTCTGAGCACATTTTTGGGCTGTTTCCACCATTGTTCTTGGAAACTTTTTTTTTTTTAAGGACATATATTTAGATGTACAACCTGATCTCCCACGTTAAAAAAATCCTACCTTGGGCTGGAAAAAGGAGAGCAGAGAGGAAAAGGAATTGGGGCCAAGGATGACAAGGTGACAGGGACCTCCAGGTGCCAGTGGAGGAGGTGGTGGGGGTGGCATTTGGGGGCTCTGTCTCCAGCATGGAATGTCTCCCCAAAAGTTTGATGGGACAAATGGAGGGGTGGTGACTTCAGCTGTTCCCCAAACCTCCCATCAGGGGAGAAAATGGCATTTTAACACCACACTGTGGCTCCTCCTCATCTCCCTGCAGCTCTCCCAAGCACCCAAGTTCTCCTGCAAATATAGAGACATATAAAACTCAAATATACATAAAACTCAACCATATCTATAAATCACTCACATGTATTTGCAGCAAGCTCTTGGGGAAGGTTTTGGGGAAGGTTTAGGGGTTGTCCTGGCCACGGTCACCCCACACTGATTCCCTGTTTGCCAAAGCTGGGACCATCCAGGCTCCTGCAGATGCCAATGGAGGGGGTGGGATTGGCCAGGCTGGTTTTAATAACCCCCAAACATCTCGTTTTGGAAAGGCAAGTTGGAGTCCAAGAAGCACTCGCAGGCTTTTCATAAACACACTTTAATAACCTCCATCAAGAATTCTCATTCTGAGCGAGCTGCTTGCCAGGAAATGCATTTACACCCTCAGCTGCCCAGAGAAACAGCCCTGCTCTGCTGCTCAATACCAGAAACACCCTCCCCGGCCCCCTCCCAGCTTCTCCTCTCTTCCTCTTTGGATGAAGTGTGGTGCTCAGGCTAAAAACCCTGGCAGGGAGCCTGGAGCATCCCCTGGATGGGGATGCAGCCCCTTCCCCCCGCCCTGCTCCCACCTCCATGTGCTCCACCTCTATTTTGGGGGGATTTAAAGGTTTAAATCAGCCTTTTCCCCCCTTCTCTCCCACTGACCTGCTGAAGGTGCCTGTTGCAGTGGGGTGGTGGGGAGGGAAGGGGGTGTTTTTAGGCTGTGGGAAGAGCAGGGATTTGCTTGCTCTGGATCCAGTTACAAAAACGTTGCTTGCAGAGCAAAGATTAACGGGATCAGAGCACATTTCCTCGCTGGCTGTGGCATTAAGCAATTTACAGGGATTAGGTGAGGGTTTTACCATCAGGTTTTGCTTTGTGCCAGAGGCAAAATACCCAATTTGCCTGTAGTGGGAACAGAGAGGGCTCCTTATGGTGGGAATGGGATTTCACAGCCCTTTTTCCCCAACAGCTGAAAACACTCCAGCTGTAACTCACCCTCCAGATGCTGCTCCAAGGCATCCACACCCTGGAGGGATGGATGGATGGAGGGATGGAGGGACAGACAGATCCTTCTGTGTCCCCAGAGCCAAGTGTCACCTGCAGGGGAGGTGGGAGAAACATCCCAGGGTGATTTCAGCACCAGCAGCTCCTTCCCCACACTTATCAACTCTCCCATGACACGTGGGGAGGGTTTTTGAGCACCAAACTCAGACAGTTTGTTCTCAAGTCATTGCCAAAAAAAAAAAAAGGATGAAAGAAACCCCCAAACCTGATGCTGTGAAATGAGAGATGAGATTGGAAACACACACCCCAGATGGACCCTCTGGATGCTGTTGGCAGAGGAGGGCAGTGCCAGCTTTGCAACAGGAATGGCACCTCCATCTCCAGCACTTCCCTTCACCTTGTTCAGTTCTTTCCTTATTTATTTGCTCAAGGTGAAAAAATCCAGGGGAAGATGCCCAGCAGAAATTCCAACCCCCTGCCAAGGGTTTTGAAGTTGCAGCACAAAGTGCCTTTTCCAGGCAGAGGTGTGGAGGGCAAGAGGTAGAGAAAAGGTCAGTTCTGCTGGAGGAAACCCCCTAAAGGCTTTGAAGAGCTGAAGGGGCTTTTTCATGGTGCACACAGTGCGTGGGGGGGAAAGTACTGGGTGGATTTGGGGAAAAATTGATGGGAAGGATGGAAGGGAGGGGGGTGTGTGGTTCTGCCTCCAGCTCTGTCCCTGCCAGGGCAATACAGGCTGTAATATACAATCCCAGGATGGTTTGGGTTGGAAGGGACCTTAGAGATCATCTCATTCCATGGGAGGGACACCTCCCACTGTCCCAGGTGGCTCCAACCTGGCCTTGGACACTCCCAGGGATGGGGCAGCCACAGCTTCTCTGGGCACCCTGTGCCAGGGCCTCCCCACCCTCCCAGTGATAATGAATGAACCTTAAAATCACTAATTTAAAAGCTGCAATCCCCCAAACCCCTCTCTGAACATGGAAACACTAATTATTCTCATTAAGTTTCTCCTTTCAAGGCATCACAAAATTGCTTCCATGTCTCCCAGAGTTCATTCCCTCTGCTGCCCAAAGGGTGCTGGAAATCTGGAGCAGTGTCCATCTATCTGCAAACTCAGAGACAGCACAATCCCTTGGGAAAAGAAACTTATAAATTCCTTCCATGGTGCCACAGGACTCTCAGGGCTGCAACCAGGGTTTTCCTTGGCAGGAGGAGCTACAGGCAGTGTTTTCCAGGTGCATCCTTGCAGATACACACAAACCTGTATACACACAAACAGGTATCCTGGTGCCTCTCCTCAGGCTGGAAGAAATGGGAGGGAGCTCCCTGGGGACTCAGCAGAGAGAGATGTTGTACCTTGTTTGTGTTTCTATGGAATTCCTCTCCCTCCTGGCTCCCATCCTGCAGCCCCCTCTGGCTGCATCTCCATGAGGTTCCTTTCAACATGAGAAAAGGCCTCCCAGGAGCAGCTGGGCTTGATTTGGAATAACAAAACCCAACATCTCAGGTTTGGGATTGACTAATTGCCTAATCCCGGGAGAGGGGCTTAAGTTAGTGTGAACCAAGCAGCCACGGAAGGCCAGGGGAAAATTCCTGCTGGACTTCTCTCCTCAGTCCACTCCCTGGCTTCATTTTCCATCCCCAGATCCTTCCAGCCTGCAAACATATACAGTGTTGCCTTGGCAACTGGGAGATGAGATATATGTTCGTGAGAAATGAGACAATCTCCTTCCTGGACAAATGGAAACCTGTCCTGGTCTTAAAGCAACGGAGCAGACACAGCCCAACCTGCTCCCAGAAGTGCCACCTCCTGCTCCTATTTGCAGCACAAATAATCCCCTTCCCATGGGGATCCACCCCCAGCTCTCCCATCCCATGGGATACACACTCACCAAAGGATGGGCTTTGCCCGTCCTTCTGCTTTTTGTTTCCTCTCTCTCACTCACAGACTGGTTATTCCTCTGTTCCAGGTGTATTTGGGAGCTCCAGTTTGAGATGTAAACATGCTCCCAGTCCAGTCTGGCCCAGGACTTTGCTCAGGTGGGCAGGGGACTATCTGTGGTCCATCCCTAATTTGGAAAGTTCCTGGATTTCAGGCCTTGTTGCATGGAAAATCAGGATCCACGCACTGTGGTATCTCACCCCATCCTTAAATCCTGCTCTGAGTTCCCACTGCTGTGCAGAGCATGTCCATGGTGCCCTCTGCATCCAGGTTTTCCTGGAATAACCCAGGGATCTCCCACCATCCCCTCCTCCCATACACCCCTCCCCTTGGAGCAGCATCTCCACCGGCCCAGGTTATCCCCCCTCTTCTTTGTGCCAAATTAATCCCCATGCTGGAAATTCCATCTGCATTATGAGCATTCTTCCCCTCTCCAAGGACCTGCCTGACCCACAAACAGCAAAAATCCTGTGTCTCACAAACTCCCCTTACACTGGGATTATCATTTCCCAAACTGGGACAGAGTCATCCATTTCCTTTGGAAGTGACTTTGGGATGCAAACCCAGGATAAGGGAGGGCAGCACATCATTCCTCACGAAGACAAGATGAAATATCCTTTGGCAAAGTGTGAAAAACCTTGATACCCACATCCAAAGTGTCTCTCAAATTTACAGTTCCCTGCACACACCGGAGTCAGGGCTGGATTTGTGGGAATGGCCGGGAAGGCAAAGCAATTGCTGCCATTAAAATGTGCCAGTGCTGGGCTGCAGAGGGGATGAAGTGAGAAAAAAAGGTGGGAAAATGGGATTTGACCTGCTCTTTAAGGCAATAATGGTCTCACTGCAAAGCCTCACGATCTGTAATGTGCAGGGTGGAGCAGGATTGGGATCATAAATAATTCCCAGGGAAGAAAAACGATGCCCTTTCACACATTGGCAGCGTGTTATCTTCAAAGCCAAGGGAAGATAAAAGAACTGCCTTCAAATCCCCCCATTTTCCATCCAGGAGGGTTGTTTTTAACTTGTTTTACAGGGATCAGTCTTCTCCCTGGATGGAGTGTGGCCTCCTTGGGGCTGGAATGAAGCAGGATCCTGCTGCAGGAGGGATGGATATTTATCCCATTAAAATGATGAGTTGTTAGTGATAACGACCTGGGGAAGGGTAATTAAACACTGTTTTGGCAGTGAGACCAGCCTGGAGCAGATAGGAAGGTCCAGGGGCATCTCCTGTGTTAGAAAACAGGGATGTGACTGGAATGAGGATGTTGGATCCTCCTTTCCCCCTCTGTTTTTGCTAATTAAACATCCATTATTCCCACATACAACTTGTTCCACCTCTGAACAAACCTTAACTGAAAGGTTTGAGATCCAAACCATGACTCCTCCCCCAAAAGCTTCTCCCAGTGTAATGAATCCCAGATTCCCAGCTCCTATTTTCTCACTGGAGAGAAGGAAAGAGCAGAGAAACCCAGCCCTGTCAACCCATGGCTGGGAATACAGGGCCCAGTTAAAATGCAGGTGGAACTGGAGGTGGTTGGGATGCATTTCCTTCACCTGGAATTCAGGCAGGGATCCAAAACTAACACCCTCCACCTCCCCTCTTGCAAACAGTGCCGAGGGCTCTTTAACAGCCACAGTGGTCCAGCCCTGGGTTAATGTCTTATCCATAAGTTATCCAGCATTTCCTTTTAAAGACAAAATAGTTGGAATACCTCTCTTTCTCTCTTGAAATTGCAGTTGTGGCTGCTGAAAAAAAAAAAAACCCACCCCAACCCTCTGCACTGTTTCCATATGTGGCACTGGGCTGGGAAGTGTCTGTTCCAGGGAAGTCCCACCTCTCAGGTTTTATGGGAAGTGCAGAGTTATGGAGTTTATGGTGGTGTTAATGCCCATGGAGATAAAAGCAGATCCTTGGCACCAGCAGAGCCTGGGGGAGCTGGGAAAAGGGGATTCCCAGGCTCCCAGGGCCCTGTGTATCCCTGGAAGGGTTGGGAGGAGGCTGGCACAGCTCCTGGCCCTTCCATGAGGGATTTCCCACCAGGAATATTGTCCTGAGGAGCAGGAGCTGCACCTTCTGTCCCCACAACAAAGCCTGAAGATCAGGCAGCTGGTTTTAACACCAAAACAATGCCATAAAATCGTGGAATCACAGGAAAACTTGGGTTGAAAAAGACCTTAAGGATCATCCAATTCCAACCCCCTGCCATGGAAAGGGAACCTTCCACTAGACCATGGATCTGTCCTATATAAAGTCAGGGATCTGATTATATCCTGAACACCTTGGGAAACTGGGAAAGGCTCCCCACAAACCTGGATGTCTCCAGCATCTCCAGTTCCCAGGCTGATGAACATTTTCCCCCTTCTTTCGAGACTTCCAGTCCTTTGTTGAAAAAAAATGCCAGAGAAAAGCCAGGATTACTTTGTTTTCTGGCCTCAGAATTCCTCCTGGGAAGTGAATTCTCACGTAATGGATCATTGCTGGGGAGACACAGCTTCAGACAGAGGTGAGTGGAACAAGCCAAGCTCTGCAGTGCCTGGAGCAGCTGAGAATGCTGAGGTGATGAGGAAGGGAATCCTTTGCTAAGGCTTGAGGATGCAGCCTAAAATCCTGGCTCTTTGGCTCCCTAAAGGAGTTACATTTTCCCCAATGCCTCAGGGCCTTTAATCCTAATGGGATTTAGGGTTTAGTTCCTTGAGCAATTTGGGAACTTGTCCCAGGAAGGATTCCCAGATATCCCTGCAAGGCTTTGTGTGAATTTAGGGACCAGTGAGCATCAATTCCTCCTCTCCTGCAGGAATTATTCCACATGGATGTTCACAGGTACCAGGGGTTGGAATTTTCCTGGATGATCCCAGAGCTCCAGGGCCCCTCCTGGACATGAGCAGGACCTGAAAATGTTACAACCACCTCTCCATTGACAGGAGAAGTTTTCCATCCATCCACAGCAAGGACAGCAGCTGCATTTTTGGAATAACTCAAGGAATCAGAGCTCCAGGGATCTGCCATTAGGAGGGGAAACAAATGATGTGGGGTTTGATGTCCTGTGCTAAAAAACTTTATATATTCATACATGTGTATATAAATATCTACAGAGAGAGAGCTACACATCTACAGACACATAAAACAAAGGAGATCCCACACTCTGGAAAAAGCCCAGCTCCCCTTCCAGCACTTGCTAAAAACATCAGGCAAATTAGAGCAAACAAGACTCCCCACAAATCCCTGCCTGGCTTTTTTTCCTCCTTTAAAAACCTCCTCATTTTCTGCTCTCTGTGAAGTGGAACAAAAGAACAAGGATTTTAGGGACAGTCTCTGCCTAAGCCCTGCCAGGTACAGCTCTGGCACCAGCTTGGAGCTCAGTTTAACTGGACTGGTGATGAGGAATTGCACAGGACAATCCCTGGGAAGGTGAGAGAGAGGTTGGAATGCTGCAGCTTTGTCTCCAGGTGTGTGGAATGTGGGTTTCCAGGCTGCTCCCATTCCACAAACCCTCCTGGTGCTTCTGGAGTGACCCCAAATAAATCCACAGTGGGGTTTAAGCCTCTGCTCCAGCTCTTTCCAAGTCACAGCATCCCTCTGACAAAAGCAGGGGGCTGAGAGGGAAAAAAATTTGCCCCAGAGAACAATTTTTCCATGAATTTTCATGGAAGATGATCAAATGTTCCTGTTCCTGCCCATTTTTCCTGCACATGTTTCCAATCTCCAGCAGAACCTGATGGGTCTCCTCCATCTCCCCACTCCAGTGCAGAATTCCTGCAGATATTCCCCCTCCCAGGAATTTGGCAGCACTGGGACATTTTGGTGCTCCTCTCCCATCCTTTTGTGGCCTTGGTTTTCCTGGGATATGGGAAAAGCTGCCAGTGGTGCAAATTCAACCTGTCAGGGCTTCCCATCTCCCTCAAAGAGAACTTTACAAAGGCTCCTGAATGCCAAAACCATCCCAAATCTTCACCATCCTGGGCCCTGCCATTTCAGCCAGTAAAAAATACTGAGAAAAAGGGGTGTAGAACAGCTTTTCCAAGGATTCAGCACCAAAAAAAAAACCCCTCACAAGGGTTTTCCTTATTCTGTTTTCACATTTCTTGCAGGGAATGGCAGCAGCTGCAGTGGAAGTGGAAAAGAAAAGCCTGGCCTAGAGCTCTTTGATAGGTTGGTAAGTGCCCCTAAACTCCCATTTGCATTTGGATGGAGGATCTGGGTCACTTTGGAGTCTGTCAAGAAACATATTTTGCATTTGTGAAAAAATGTCAGTGAAAGAAAAACCTCAAAAACGTTTCCTTTGATATTTCCCTTTAAAAGGTTTCAGGCTCCCTTTGAAAAGGATCTGTCAGAACGTTGTAGGAGGAGAAAAATCCACTTTGGACGTTTCTAACAGAAAACTTGCATTTGAAAATAATATTTCTTCCTCCCACCTCCCCCTCAGGATCCCTCTAATCTTGTCTTCCCCCTCCCTCTCCTTGAAAGGCAAATTGTTTCCATCTCCAGATCAGCCAAGTCCAGACTAATTCCTTCATTCCTACCAGGTGCAGCTTTAGTTTCCCTGCAGAAGCCACTGGATCCAAAGGAAGATCCCCCTGAACTTATTTCGTGGATTTAATCAGTGCCAAAGGTACCTGTTGTTTTCCCAAGTCACTTCCCACTTTTTTTTTAGAGAGATTTATAAATGGAAGGTGACACGTCCTGGGAGAGGGTCAGGATTGAGGCCACATGTTCCTGAGTGAGGGTGAAGGTTGGGATGTCACTTCTCAGGGAGGGGATAATTCACAGCTTAATTCAGCTCAAGTAAAGCTCCATTGGGTGGGAAATGCTTCTTCCAGCTCTTCCCTCACCTGACCCCAGCCAGGGATCTGAATATTCCCAGGATTTTCCCTCGCAGACCATCTCACCTGGAGGCTGCTCTGTGCAGGATCCCTCTCCAGCTGCCTCTTTGGATTCCACCAGTTGAGCATTTCTCCACCTCTCCTGTGGAGCCCCAATTCAAATCCTGGCTTTATTATCCCAGAATGGTTTGGTTTGGGAGAGACCTTAAAGTCCATCCAGTGCCACCCCCTTGCCATGGGCAGGGACACCTCCCACTGGCCCAGGTGGCTCCAACCTGGCCTTGGACACTCCCAGGGATGGGGCAGCCACAGCTTCTCTGGGCACCCTGTGCCAGGGCCTCCCCACCCTCACAGGGAAGGATTCATTCCCAACATCCATCTACCCCTTCCCTCTGGCAGTGGGAAGCCATTCCCCTTTCCCTGGCACTGCACACCCTTGTACAAGGTGCTGCCTGATCCTTCATTTCATCCTTGGTTTGATCCACAGAAAGGGCTGGAGAGATGAAACACCTTCCCTGGTTCAGACTTGACCCGGATTTAACCTCGTTTTCCTTCTCTCCAGACCCCAGGGATTCCTGTGCTCCCTCCCTGGCAGGGTCTGGCTCCATCCTCCTCCTCCCGGGCTGCTCCAGGTTGGCCAGGGATAAAGGAGGGCTGAGCCCAGGGCTGTGTGACCTTTCTTTTCCCACCTGGAATCACGGAGAGCCTTTCCCTGCAAAGGGCTCAGGGCTCCCACATGAATGGCCCCATTGAGCTGAACACGCCCCAGGCTCCAAATCACTACACAAATGATTTGTTTTGGATGCCTCCAGTCAAAGTTTCCCTTGTTTTCATCTTCGCAGCAGCTCCTCTCCTGCCAGCCTGGCCAGAAAAACAGGAAAGGCCAGGAAAATCACCCCCCAAAAAATGGGTGGCACAGCACTCACAGGGTTTGCTGCTTCCACCAAAATATCTCTGATACCTGGACAGCGAAAATGAGAATAAAATCCGGGCAGGACTTATCCTGGGCACACCTGTATCCCATTTTTCCCCTGAAACAGCCTCAAAAATCCATAAACTGCACAAATTCAGGCTGGTTTTGCAAATTATTCCAAAAGGAAACAATTTAGAGGGAGTAAAAATAGTCCCCTTGAACTTTTTTCAGCACAGGGTTGGTCCTTCTCTGCTTTTCCAGTTCCAAGCAGGTTGCCACTTCTAAATTTACACCTTTTAAATTCGGTTGAAAGAATGGGAATGGAAATAAAAATATTCCCCATGGACCGCAGCAGGTCTTGATTTGATAAGAAACCCCTTCAGATTTTTTTTTTTTTTTTACTGGCTGAGAAAAATCAACAGAATTCTTTGGCCTGAGCCACAAGCACTTTCTTAATTATTAAGCTTTTAGGAGCTGCTTGTAAAGCCCAGAAATCATTTGTGGATCTGACCTGGGAAACCTTGAGAAGGGAGAATTTAAGACTTCCTGAAAAATTATGTCAAGCCGAGGTTTTCCAAGGTCCTCCCAGTCGCCGAGCACTTGGGAAAAGAGTTTTATCCTCCCTTAAGGAGGTTTGAACTGCCCTTAAAGAGCTGCAGATGCCACGGGAGGGGTTTGGGCTGGAGCTCAGAGTTGGAGCTTTGATGAGATCAGAGCATCAGTCGCGGTTTAAAAAGCAATTTTGGGGTTGTTTTCACGTGAAATTTGGGATTGTGGGAAGCACAGAAGGGCTGGGGACCGGGCTTTGCTCATCCCTGCGATTCATGACTTGGATCCAGGAGTCACATCCGAGCCCGGGGTGTGGGAATTGGCTGGGAAGGAGGAGGAGAGGGGGGGATTT